>JZLH01S0287058.1:0-12218 GCA_001188425.1 Eucidaris tribuloides
AAAGTTTATTCAATCGTCATTATGGAGGATTCTTAAATTGGCAACTCTATCATTTTTTAGATGAAAGTGTGGAGAACTCCCCATTGGCTTTATACACAAATTTTCACTTATTCTCATTTTTAATGAAATATTTGATTGCCTCATGCTTGTTGTCCTAGTATGTTCCAGCAAAATGATTCTACATGTTTTTCTGAAAGAATTTGATTACCTTCTCAACTGACATTTCAGAAATCATAAATTTGTGAAAATTTGTGTACAAAACCAATGGGGAGCTCTCCACACTTTCATCTCAAAAAGTGGTAGAGTTGCCAATTTAAGAATCCTCCACAATAAGGATTAAGTAAACTTTGAACATTCATAACTCTTGAACGGTTCAATCAAATTTGCTCAAACTTTCACCATTTTCTTTCTCTTATTGCTATCTATTCATTGAATGCAAGTAGAGGTCTGGGTTTCATTCCCCTTTAACATGACTATGTCAGCATTGACAGCCTGATCGAGTGTTTGACCCAATGTTAATCGTGTCACTTCGGGAAATCTGGGATAGCCTGGTTGGTTGTGTTGCTTCCCGGAAAGTAGTAGATGACAGGTTAGAATCCCATGATTCTCTTTTTTTCTGACATATATGTTTGTTAAAAATGTAATTATAGATCAGCAGTTGTGAGCTTAGAAATACAGAGATCACCATATGAATAAATCTATTTACATCACATCTCACCTCTCTGAATTATATCTTTCATTCCAAAAAAAAAGGGAGAAATCATGATTGTGAGAAATAAGAACAAATGCCGCCAGAACCAAACTGGTTGAAAGATACACCAGTCTATACACCAGAAGGAGTACATTTCCTGGCTGGAAGGATTTGTCCTGAATTTGTTTACTTAAGGAGAATCAAGCATGGACATATCAGAACTTTATTTCTCTGGAGCCACGAGAGAAATTAATCCCATAGAAAGCTACACAACAAATTTGTCTGTCACAAGGCATACTGATGGAAGTACATGTACTTTTAATCTGAGCCAACTTTTGACTACAAAATTATCACAGTAGAATTCTTGCATAGATTATTTATAGAATAGTTTTACCCCAAGTTGAGGACTACCCCCAATCTACCTGGTAAATGACATGATTGGGGGTAGTCCTCAACTTGGGCTGAAATTACTCTAGAATCAAGTAAACTATGCAAAGATTCTCCTGTGAAAATCTTGTAGTCAAACGTTGACTCATTCTTAAATAAACAATGTCAATATCACTCGTAGCACCGACACCTACTGTATGGCTCTCTATGGGGCTTATTTTTATCGTCCCCGGATAAAATTAATATACTCCTATGTTTATGCTTGATTCTCCTTAAGTAAACAAATTACAGACAAATCTTCCCAGGTGGGAGATCCACTCCTGCTAGTGTATAGTTGGTATATATTTCAACTCATTTGGTTCCTGAGGCATTTTCAAGTGTTCCCAATCATGTCACTAACCTTTAATCTTATTTTTTTCCTCAGGTATGTGATGACAAATGAATCTGCCTGCTTTTTGCAAGATGTTTAGTTCAGTTGGTTTGCTGCAACTTCATCTTTCAACAGGATTGCTCAAAGCCATAGGCTAACAATGACCACAGTTGTCAATGTGAGCTACACAATCCTCCATGCTCTAAGTGTCTTGATAAGATCTAAAAATGAGGCCCTGAAAAAATGTATTTCAACATGATGATTTAGTGCTTTAAAAAAAGTGAAAATCTACAAGTATTCAAGTTGACTGGATTCACCTGCCCATTTCTTCCCATACACTCTCTGTGTGTAAATCTAGGCTATTTTATCCTCCACCGGAGTGGAAATTGTTTATTCATGCATATCTTGCCAGTGGCAGCATAACTTTCCAAACTTTTGAATTCCAAGGTGTTTATTTGTCCATTTAAACACTACGATGTAGCTCAAATATCAAAGTTTGACCATTTTTTTTTAACTGAAGCTCCACAGTGTTAGCGTATTACTTTGTATTTCTGCCACAGACATAATCATGTCTGTGACCAATCATCTTAATCTCCACAGATAAAAATAACCGTCTGTTCTGGGGAATAATTTATTAAAACTGACATTTTAAACTCTTGTGTAAGGGGACGGTTGAAAAATATCAGTTTTAATATATTATTCCCCAGAACAGCATGTCTTTTACAAGATGTTTACTTCAGTTGCTTTGTTGCTATACCCCCCCCCCCCCCTAAAAAAAAAAAAACCGAAAAATGTTGACAATTTGTATTCAAAGTCATTGGAGAGTTGTTCTGTACGGTATCATAGAGTACAGTGTAACATCACAATCCCCATCAACAGAGGGCGATATACACATTTGTCAATATTGTGAAAATTCACAAAATTTCCTCGAACTTCACATGTTGGGTTTATACAAATGTGCTGAATTCACTAAATTTACATAATACTATTTATGAACCTTATGCAAAGTGTAGGAGCTAGGAATCCCAGTAACACAATTTTGTTGGAATCATAGCGACTGTTGGCTTTTTATTTGCATTTTTGTAAAGCACATGTACATACTGAAATTATAAGTCTATTTCTCGGGTCTACCTTTAGACTGTTGCTGTGCATAGGTATACATTATGTACATGTGCAAGTTCTTTATAAATAATATATAAAATGTGTACTGTATTTTACCATTATACATTCTTGCTGCACCAGGACTTCAACTCTACTTGGTTTACGAAGTATGAGAAAATTAGGAGCAAAATTCTTCAAAAAGTAGGAAAAAGTAGGATTCAATTCACCAAAGCAGGACGAAAGTAGGATATTTATAAATAGATTTTGGAGTAGTCCCAACCCCGAAGAAAATAGAAACATGCGGAATACGTGGGAAAATTCTAAGATTGGCAAAAAAGCGGAAATCCACTGAAACGAATTTTCTTTCACCAACAGGTGATGATGGTAGTTACAGTACTCTCAGCAACACCTTGCAAAGACTACTCGACTCCAAATACATGCACTATAAAGGTCTGTAATAGAATTTTTGTCTTTACTTAATTCAAATCAAAGTCTAATGGTCACTATAATTCCACTAAACCTGAGTTTCTAGCTACTATACTTTGCTAAAGGTGCTTAGATGGTAGTTTCTTCTATATACTGTACGTGTATTTAGTTCACAATGTTAATTTTTAGGCTTGTAACAGAGACACAACTGAGAAAAAACAAGCATTAATTTTACCAGTATTAAATTTATCTCCGGCCCTGAAAGAAAGCTACAAAAAAAAAATTCACTTCAAGGCATTTTCTAATTCTAATTGTACAACAAAGAGGAAATATACGACTATGAAATTTTCACAGCAGGTACATTAAACAGTGTACATGACTCTGGGAGCATGGTGTCCGAAACTGAGAACTATTTCCAATCTTACAGTTTCTCTTTCAGGCAAAGCTTAACTCTTTGCGTGATGAATTAATTCTGAGGAGATATAGTCATGACGATTGTTATTTTGATATTTTCTTTAAATCTTGCTTTCCTTATTATTGCACCACTGATAGTGGTAATTAGTCTATATATGTTGCTTCAGCACTATGGCTATTTGTTAGCTTTTCTAGTACAAACGTAAAGGAAAACACTAATTATTACGATTGCTGAATTGTGCGAAAGTACAAAATTGCAACATTCGTGTGCAAAGGGTTAATAAAGTTTGAACACCATATAGGCAATATAGGATATCGAACCACATAACACAAAGTAACACATAAGAATGCAAACACTGGATCAGTTTTATGTTTGTATGTTTTTTATTGTCTTTAAAGATGTTATTAAATATGGATCCATAACCATTCTCAATTACAGTAATTACATGCACACATTCTCAAGTTCAACTGTTCGACAGGATTTGCTTCATTAGCATTCCTGCGACAGACATTATTATTTTTGTGACCAATCAAGATTTGATCTAGACAAGAATAACCATCTGTTCTGGGGAATATTTGATTAAAACTGATACTTTTACAATCTTGTGTAAGGGGAAACTTGAAAAATATCAGTTTTGATATATTATTCCTCGGAACAGATGGTTATTTTTGTCTAGATCTCATTCACATTTGTCACATTGTCATTCAATGTCACTCCCCCCCCCCCCCCCCGCAACATGGAATACCCGTTCAAGTTTCTTAAACTCATAAATGTAACAGAACAGGGGGAAAAAAAATATTTGCAATGAACGAAGTTCTTAACAGTGTAAAATATGTGCTATGCTGTGACTATACCAACATAAAAATAGTGCAGCATAGGGGAACTAAATACAAGCCAATAATACTGAATAAAAGTACTACTATGACAAAATGTACAGCTCATATAACACTCCCAGATTATGTATAATGTAATCAGATTAATACCAGATGTATTGCTGAAAAGCTGTAACTGGCTGTCTATCATACCCATGTTTAACACATAAACTGGTGTGTTAGAATTAAAAGTCTGCCAGATGCTTTATTCATGTACATCTATCCCATCTATCCACATTTACCATGCTAGTAGCAGCATAACTTTCCAAAATTTGTATTGCAGGGTGTGTCAATTCAAGCACAGTCACATAGCTCAGACATCAAAGTTTAACATTGTGGGGTCAGATTTAAACAAAAAATGTTAAACAGAAGGGCCATGAGAAACATCACAACATTAACCCGTTGGAGACGATTTGATTTCACTATAGCACATATTTCCATAAAAGATACGAGTTACTCGTACTTCGTCTCTAATGGGTTAAAAATTATGATGTTCGACTATCCTGTTTACACTTGCAACGTATACTGTGATTTCCGCACTTGAGAAAACTCGTGATTTTTGGCTCTATAATGCACATGTACAATGGACTTGTTTTGACGTTCCCAGCTTGCAGTCACATGATGCCTAACTCACTGAGAAACTTTGCGCAAAGTTAGAAAAATCACACTCTGGTGTGTGATTTTTAATATTTATTTATTTTTTTTTTTCAGTTGTGTTTTTGCATAGTTGCTCAGCAACTTTCACTGTACAAATCACAAGTTGCTATAATTGTGATTTTTCACTAGAAGTGTGAATGGCCCTAATGTTTTTAATACAAAGGCAGGAACATACATGTCTGAACTTGGAAGGTTGGGGTTCCAACCCCCCCCCCCCCGAACACAGAATTATTAGGAGGGGGGTCAAGCATCACAGAGCCCTTTAGTAATATCATTACTACCATGCAATACTTGTCTGTTAGGCTTTTCACAAAATAGTGTCCATATTCCAGGGCCCGATACTAGCATTTGCCCGCTTGCCCAAGGCAAGGAAAATTTCACGTCGGGCAAGTAAAAGATCATACTTTTTTAATGTACTTGCCCAATTGGGCAAGTAAAAAACTTTGATTATGAATTGAGGAAATCCTATCAAAAACTTACCTCAAGTAAACAAACTATGTGTGGAATTTTGTATTCAGTTAAGTTATATTAGATTCTAGCAATACTTGCGAACATTGTTCAGTGCTTGATTTTATGTTTTTGGTTTGGAAGCTTGGGTTTAAAAACCTGTGAAGTAAGTGGTATGCCAGTCCAATTTTATGTGTCATTCATGATAATATGTACAGAATTGTGGTAAAATTTTATATGACTCTTTTAATTCATAAATCACACTCTTTGCAACTGCCAGAAATAAAATAAATTCCGATGCCATAAAAAATAAACAGGCCTTTGTAGTTACTATTTAAATGATTTTTATTATTTGTTTTTTTTCGGGCAAGTTAAAATCAAGTTTGAAAAGAATAGTGTGGAGCCCTGCCTATTCCAAAGTATCTCTCAAATTGTATGAGCAGAAACACCACAGAGCGGTTATAAGTTTAGAATGATAATGCATCCCGGTATGTCAAATATGTGTGTAATTATCTTACTGTATATTTCACACACACGTTTTTAATCTATCTGAGCTCATCTTATACCACTTTCATACTGAAGGCAAAGTGGAGTAACTCCAGAGTGAGTTAATACACTTACACTACGGACCGGATTCATGATACCTTTTATACTTGCAAGTATCGCAACAGTGTATTCGCAGTCGTTTCCATGGTTGACATGCAAGTTCGTGCCATTATGTAGCCAAATTATAGGCCAAATATCCTCAATGAGCAGTTCGTGCAAATTTCGCAATCAATCGCTTATTACATTTGTCTGTACGTGTACTTGACTGCTTATTGATATCTCACAAAGACATTCTCTTGCCGGATGTTATTTCTGACGATTGTTTTGAGGCTTGAACTGAGTACAAAAACATGACTGAAAATACAGGAGATCAAATATCATCAGTTCACGAACTTGGTGTTGGAATTAGATAAGTTCTATGGTTGGTTAGGGTAATGATTTCAGATACTTTCGTTGAAAATCAGGAGAACAACTTAAGTCAGAAAATCTAAAACCACACAATTTGAATGTGCTAGAAAACAAAATCAAACTCCCCACGACTAAACTCACTGCTGACATTGTGACAGGAAATGGAAACACGCATGAGATTACCGCGATAAGCCGATACCGCACTTCTGGCCAGGAGTTACTCCACCTGTGGGTTGAGTACTCCACTTTGAATCCGGATCGAAAAATTTTCAGAATTTTCATATTGCCCTCCCAAGTGGAGTAACTCCTCCTGAACTCCGAAATAACTCTGCTTTCGCTTTCAGTATGAAAAGGGTATTAGCGAACAAAATCACATTTTGCATCATACCATGAAATATTCTGCTTAGATGGCAAAGAAACAAAAATTTAATACTTTGCCTACTGTTTATGCTGAATATTTTTGTGAAGATTTTATTTTTACAAATTATGTGACTAAACAACCATTGAAATTTCACTCCTAACATGCCAATATAAAGTGAAAACACATGACATTGCTGACATAAACCTTAATGAATTCACCATCTTTTAATTTTATGTGCACTGTTCACCAATTGGCATATACAGCGGCGCCGGCATGCCTGATTCACGATTGGCAAACAAAATACAATTGTTACGATGAATTGTTACAAAATCCGGTTTAAAGACACAAGTTAACAATGAGCAAAGTTTAACAAAATGTGAGCTACATAATCCCCCATGCTCCAAGTGCCCTTGATAAGGTCTAAAAATGAAGCCCTGAAAAAAAAATTGCATTTCAAAATGAGTATTAAGTGCTTTAAAAATGGGAAAATCTTTGAGTACTCAGGTTGACCCGATTCACCCTGCCCTTTTCCTCCCATAGACTTGTGTGTGTAGATCCAGGCTATTTCATACTTCACCACAGTGGTAATTCCAAGGGTTCATGCTTACTCATACATATCTTACTAGTGGCAGCATAACTTTCCCAACTAAACATAGGATGTTTATTTGCCCATTTAAGCACTACTATGTAGCTCAGATATCAAAGTTTGATTTTTTTTTTAAATTGAAGCTCCACAATGTTAACTTGTGTCTTTAATACATTTGTGGGTACAATGGTAATTCAGGATCTCAATCACACGTATTATGTACCAAAGGGCCACGTCATGTGTGCAATAAGAATGAAAATATAGTTTTTAACTTATGTTTATAACATACCATGGCAAAGAGATTTGGTTTAAAGCACATAACTGGTTACGCAAAATTGTGAACATATCTGTATACAAAATACATGCCAAATACAGTATTATTTCCACTGAACTGGATGGTAATCTGTTCTCTGGCATATCTTTAGTAGGTGGGGTAGTTGAACAATCTGAGAGAATGGGTAACAGTACTCTATATCTCTTCCTAACAGCATGTGAACAATGTACAATCAGTAAGTCAATGAATGAATCAATGTAAGTCTACCAACATGGCATTGCAAACTTTGCACTCTCGGAGCAACATCCAAATGGTTGGAGATGAAAACTTTTGAAGCCCCATATCTTGAGACTGGTGAAGACTTTTTGGTAAATAAATACATAAGTAGGGTGCTACCAATTGCTATGTAAATTGGTCACCCACACAAGCTTCTTTAACCCATTGAAGACTAGACACAAGTTATCTCGTATTGAGGTCTATTAAAAATGCATGTTTAAGCAAAATCAAACTGTCTTGAACGGGTTAACAGGCCACTTTGTAGTTAGTACATGGAACAAATCACCCCACAATACCACAGATCTTCAAAGAGTAGATAGCTCTTCTAGTGAGGCATCTGACGGCAACCATTGTTTAAGTGGTGGCAGGATTGAACATTAATGACCCCATATATCTTTGAAGAGTGGATAGGTCTCCTGGTGAGGCACCCTAGAGCAAACATTATGGCTGCATGAATTGCTTTTGTTACTTTAATTTGACAAGAATATGTTCTACAATGTAATGGATTTTCATTTGTCTCTCTCTGTATTTTAAGATCGCAACTGCTAAACTATAATTTTTAACAAACATGTCAGAAAAAATGAACCAGTGGGACTTGAACCCATCTACAGCTTTCCGGGCTGCGACAATACCACCAGGCTATCCCTGGCCCTGGTTACCGGCATTGACAGGACGAATACAGGAACAAATACCAAGGCTGACAAGTTTAATATTATCAAAAGAATGACAGGGATTATTCAGAGAGGTGAAAATGCAATATAATGGATTTTTCATTTGTCTCCCTCTGAATATGTTCTCCTGCACATTTTTGAATATATGCATCTTGTGCATGCATGATTTATCACACAGTTTTCACAAAGAGCGATCCAGTTTTTCAAATGTCTTCTAACACAAGCTTGGTACAAATGACCATTGTTCTGTACATGCACAACTCTGAAAGATTTCACCACACAAACAATTGTAAATCGTACTCCCGAAGAGATAACTAGTTTGTTGTTGCAGTTGTTTTCTCCCTTTCGTTATTTCGTTGTAGTAGGTGGTGATGTTGTTACGCTCTTGTTGGACCAGTGACAACAATCTTTTTCTAAAGGTTCCAAATGTAATGAAAAAAGGTAATATTCTATTACAATTTACGTTTCCCACCTAGTAACACACTATGCATGCACAATGTCAAGTAAATCTGAATACATTTTTTGACACCCTTATGGTTTTAGTATTCAAAAAAAAAATTCAGAACGTAACAAAAATCTAACCAGGATTATTTGACACATGAGGTAAACAGCAAACAGACCTCAAATCTTTTAGTTTACTTCCATATTCAATTTAATACTCTTGTTTACTTCTGATCGTTTAAACATATATATGACTATATGTATAACCTTTCCAGCAAAACCAGGCGCAAGTCTTGAGTATACATGGATATGTACTTGTATACATGTACATATGTATTCATGTACATTTACGTCTTCAGTGAACTGCAAATGAAGTTGTTTTTAGCTCATTTTTAAGTGTTAAAATTACAACCACAAAAAAATTAAATATACAAGTGCAATAGAAAGAGACAAATATGCTGATCATGCCAAAATTTCTGACAACTTTCAAGTGCGCATCTGTATTATATAACGGATGCCCTTTTGTTTGGAAAATTCGGACACCATATGTAGTCGATTACCCCGCGATAATTCGCCCAATTTCGTTTCCGTTTACGCTTTGTGACCGTGAAATCGGTATTTTCCCTTTTCTGCTCCCGGATCCCAGCGACCGGTATGTATTGCTTGTTGTTTTTGTGTTTTTTTCCTCTCCCCCATGCCTGTGGTCAACCATTTCCGTTACACGTGGTTTTTCGCCTGTACAACAGAACTACTTTACAAGCTTCATTAAATAAATCAAAATTCAAAGCATTAGAATGACTAAATTGTTATTACTTCTGCAATCTTAAGCAAAAAAAAAATCATTATTACTGTACACGCTTGTGAAGACAAAATATTGCATATAATACTTTACAATAACATGGCCCGGAATCGGATCCTGTTTCCTGTTGTATTGTTTCGATTTCCTACACTTCTCGCTACAATTAAAACTCTAAAAATAAAATCAAAATTTTATCTCTCTAAGAAGATTGACTAAATGCATTTCTCTCTGGCTCTGTAAGAGCAGTAACATCATATTGTCATGATAACTGGCATTTTCGATACACAATGCAAACAAATTTGTTTATGCACGTGCTCTCTTAAAATGAGCGCGCATTTTACAATTTCATGGGATAAGCACCCAAAACGCGCCATTTAACCAGCAACATGCTAATATGCATTAATGATACATATCACTTCATCTATGGTAATATTTTTTCGATGTTCTCCACATTTCTTGCCATACTTTTTCAATCGACACCTCCGTTTTTGCAGATTTCTACCACGATCGAAGCTTTTGAGCTATTCGTGAGATTCACCAACCATCTTAAATCATCTAGTCATCAGATAAATGGCCACACTCTCCCAAGACACTTCAGCTACGTAACAATCGTGAAGTCACGATACAACAGTACCAATGATTGATATATTAGTGTAGATTCTCCACTGTTACAAGCCCTCGATGTATTCACGAATCTAAAAGTGAAAAAACTGATGCAATAACTGCTTACAAAACTGCCGATGTGATACGTACGTACAGATGTGAAATCATCACACGGAGACCAACTACAAAGTCTCTCTAACGTAGTTTTTCCAGACTATCTCGGCAAAACATCGACACACCAGAGCGACCTTGATTACATAACTCCTCCGTAGCGTTCTCGGTGTTTCTGTGTTTTGCTTGTCGTTGTTGTTGTTGTTGTCACGGTTGTAGATTTTGTTGCCTTTTGTTGTTGTTTTTCTTCTCGTCTCACCTTCCCCGGCAAACATTTGTTGCTCGCCGGTTTGGTGTTTCGTTTCGGGGTGGTTTCCTTCACGTGTCTGGCTTCTGTTGTTCCAAGTTCATCTTGTGGCCGAGTATCTTCTCCAGAGGCGATTGCTCTGAGCGCATCGGGCTGGACCAGATACTCTGCAGATCAATGAAAACATTAATAATATAAAAAATTAATGGTAAATGACATGATTGGGGGTAGTCCTCAACTTGGGCTAAAACTATTCTAGAACTGTGCAAGAAATGTACTGTGAAAATTATGTACCGGTCAAAAGTTGGCTTATTTTAAAATAACTTCCATCAGTATGCCTAGTGACAGACAAATTTGTTGTGTAGCTTTCTATGGGATTCAATCCTTTTGGGCCTCAAAAAAAAAATAACTTCTGGTATGTTCATGTTTGATTTTCCTTAAGTAAACAAACACAAGACTTGTTCTTCAAGCCAGGAGATGCACATCAGCAGGTGAATCTTTGGTATATCTTTCATCCAGTTTGGTTCCAAAGGCATTTTCCACTTTTCCCCATCAAGTTACTGCCCTTTAAAGGCTAATGACATGATTGGGAACACCTGAATATGCTTCAAGATGCAAATGAATTGAAACCTATACCAATGTATACAGCTGGAGTGTAAACCTTGACTGGAAGGATTTGTCTTGAATTTGTTTACTTAAAAGGAGAATCACACATGAACATACCAGTATTGCATTACTCTCGTGCCCCTGAAATATTAATCTCATAGAAAGTTACACATATAAATTTGCCTGCCCCAAGGGATACTGTTGGTAGTTCTTTTCAATGAGTCAACATTTGACCTCAACCTTTTCATGGCAGAATCCTTGCATAGTTTACTTGATTCTAGAATAGTTCTACCCAAAATTGAGGACTACCTCTAATCATGATGTTAACCATAAATGAAGGAATAAATTGATTAATTAATAAAATAATCAAATAAATACAGTCAAGAACTGGGTCTTAGAGCCCACCGTTTCATTAGCAGCCAACCTGCCTATGGTACCAGTGGCCACTTAAATGATTCCCCTGGAGACAAACTATTTGTTCAAAAACCTGTCTATATAATTAGATCACATCTTTTGTTTCATTTCGGTAGCCACTATAGACAGGTTCCATTAGGGTAAGTAAAACAAATATATGTAACATAAATTAGTATACAAATAAATTAATGAATAGGTAAATCAATTAATTAATACAGAGACAATGAAAAAATATATTAAAATAACTTGGACTTAATTGGAAAAAGTCCAAAATGTAAAGCTGATCTTGGCATTTAGTACTGCATACTGATAACATTTATTTTTATGGTTGAAGCCATATACAGATGATACACAATTGTCTTATGATGTCTGAAACTTAATGTCATACACACGGGTAATGATTTATTTTGATTAATTAATTAATCAATTATTTTTTTTCATTATTATACATTTTTAAAAGAAACGACTCATGTTGAAGGTCTAACAATTCATTGTGCTTAATAGCCACA
>JZLH01S0287058.1:12805-23586 GCA_001188425.1 Eucidaris tribuloides
AAAAATTTCACCAATCTTCTTAATTTATGTGCGCACTGTTCACCATTGCGCATATACAGCCGGCCGCGCATGCCTGATTCACGATTGGCGCAACAAAATACAATTGTTACGATGAATAATGTTACAAAATCCGGTTTTAAAGATCACAAGTTAACAATGAGCAAAGTTTAAACAAAATGTGACTACATAATTCCCCCATTGCTCCAACTGCCTTATAAGGTCTAAAAATGAAGTCCCTGAAAAAAAAATTGCATTCAAAATGAGTAATTAAGTGCTCTTAAAAATGGGAAAATCTGAATACTCAGAGTTGACCCGATTCACCCTGCCTTTTCCTCCCATAGATTTGTATGTGTAGATCCAGGCATATTTCATACCTTCACCACATTGTGTAATTCCAGGGTTCATTGCTTACTTCATACATACTACATATGGTAGCATAACTTTCCCGAACTAACATAGGATGTTTATTTGCCCATTTAAGCACCTACGTATGTACTCAGATATCAAAGTTTGATTTTTTTTTTTAATTGAAGCTCCACAAATGTTGTAACTCTGTGTCTTAATACATTTGCTGGGTACAATGGATAATTCAGGATCTCAATTCACACGTATTATGCACCAAAGGGCACGTCAATGTGTGCAATAAGAAGAAAATATAGTTTTTAAAACTTATGTTTATAACATAACACATGGCAAGATGATTTGGTTTTAAAGCACATAACTGCGTTACGCAAAATTCGTGAACATATCTGTATACAAAAATACATTGCCAAATACAGTATTATTTCCACTTGAACTGGCATGGTAATCCTGTTCTCTGGCATATCTTTTAGTAGGGGGAGTAGTAGTTGACAATCCTGAGAGAATGGTAACGTACTCTATCTTTCCAAACAGATGCCTGAAACAAATGTACAATCAGGTATAAGTCAATGAATGAACCAATTGTAGTCTACCAACATGGCATTGCAAACTTTGCACTCTCGGAGCAACATCAAATGGTTGGAATGAAAAACTTTTGAAGCCCCATATCTTGAGCACTGGTGAAGACTTTTGTAAATAAATACAATAAGTAGGGTCTACCAATTGCTATTGTAAATTGGTCACGCCCACACAAGCTTCTTTAACCCATTGAAGACAGACACAACGTTATCTCGTATTGAGGTCTATTAAAAATGCACATGTTTAAGCCAAATCAAACTGTCTTTGAACGCGGTTAACAGGCCACTTTGTAGTTCAGTACACTGAACAAATCAACCCCCACAATACCACGATCTTCAAAGAGTAGATAGCTCTTCCTAGTGAGGCATCTGACGGCAATCCATTGTTGTTATGTGTGGCAGGATTGAACATTAATGACCCCATATATCTTTGAAGAGTGGATAGGTCTCCCGTGAGGCACCCTTAGAGGGCAAACATTATGGCTGCCATGAATTGCTTTTGTTATTTAATTTGACAAGAAATATGTTCTACAATGAATGGATTTTCATTTGTCTTCTCCTCTGTATTTTAAGATTCGCCAACTTGCCTATAAGCTATAATTTTTAACAAACCATGTCAGAAATAAGAAACCAGTGGGACTTGAACCTCTACAGCTTTCCGGCTGCCCGACAATACCACCGGCTAATCCCTGGCCGCTGGTTACCGACATTGACAGGAACGGAATACCTAGGAACAAATACAAGGCTGCACAAGTTTAATATTATCAAAAGAATGACAGGGATTATTCAGAGAGGTGAAAATGCAATATAATAGGATTTTCATTTGTCTCCCCTCTGAATATGTTCTCCTGCACATTTTTGAATAATGCATCTCTGTGCATGCATGATTATTCACACAGTTTTCACAAGAGCCGAATCCAGTTTTTTCAAATGTCTTCTACCAAACTTGGTAACAAATGACCAATTGGTTCTGTAGCTGCACAACTCTGAAAGATTTCACCACACAAACAATTGTAAATCGTACTCCCGAAGAGATAACTAGTTTGTTGTTGCAGTTGTTTTCCTCCCTTCGTTATTTCGTTGATAGTTAGTGGTGATGTGTTACGCTCTTGTTGGACCAGCTGAAACAATTTTTTTCTAAAGGCCAATGTAATGAAAAACAGTAATATTCTATTACAATTCACGTTTCACACCTAGTAACACACTAGCATGCACAAATGTCAAATAAACTGAATACATATTTTGACCACCCTATGGGTTTAGTATTAAAAAAAAATTTCAGAACGTAACAAAAATCTAACCAGGAGTATTTGACAATGAGTGTAAAACAGCAAACAGACTCAAATCTTTAGATTACTTCATATTCAATTTAATACTCTTGTTTACTTCTGATGTTTAAAACTATATATGACTATATGTATAAACCTTTCCACAAAACCAGGCGCAAGTCTTGAGTATACATGGTGATATGTACTTGTTAATCAATGTACATATGTATTCATGCTAATTTTACCGTCTTCATGAACTGCAAATGAAGTTGTTTTTAGCTCATTTTTAAGTGTTAAAATTACAACCCAAAAAAATTAAATATACAAGCTGCAATAGAAAGAGACAAATATGCTGATCATGCCAAAATTTCTGACAACTTTCAATGTGCGCATCTGTAAATTATATAACGGATGCCCTTTTGTTTGGAAAATTCGGTCACACCATATGTAGTCGATTACCCGCGATAATTCGGCCCAATTTCGTTTCCGTTTACGCTTTGTGACCGTGAAATCGGTATTTCCCTTTTCTGCTCCCGGATCCCAGCGACCGGGTATGTATTGCTTGTTGTTTTGTGTTTTTTTCCTCTCCCCCATGCCTGTGGTCAACCATTTCCGTTACACGTGTTTTTCGCCTGTACAACAGAACTACTTACAAGCTTCATTAAATAAATCAAAATTCAAAGCATATAGAATGACTAAATTGTTATTACTTCTGCAATCTTAAGCAAAAAAAAAATCATTATTACTGTACACGCTTTGTGAAGACAAATATTGCATATAATACTTTACAATAACATGGC
Organism: Eucidaris tribuloides; assembly: GCA_001188425.1. Lineage (NCBI taxonomy): Eukaryota > Metazoa > Echinodermata > Echinoidea > Cidaroida > Cidaridae > Eucidaris > Eucidaris tribuloides. Next base: position 15,812 of record JZLH01S0287058.1, read on the forward strand.
CCGGAATCGGATCCTGTTTCCTGTTGTATTGTTTCGATTTCCTACACTTCTCGCTACAATTAAAACTCTAAAAATAAAATCAAAATTTATCTCTCTAAGAAGATTGATAAATGCATTTCTCTCTGGCTCTGTAAGAGCAGTAACATCATATTGTCATGATAACTGGCATTTTCGATACACAATGCAAACAAATTTGTTTATGCACGTGCTCTCTTAAAATGAGCGCCATTTTACAATTTCATGGATAACGCACCACAAACGCGCCATTAACCAGCAACATGCAATAGCATTAATGATACATATCACTTCATCTATGGTAATATTTCTTCGATGTTCTCCACATTTCTTGCCACTAATTTTTCAATCGACACCTCCGTTTTTGCAGATTTCTACCGACGATCGAAGCTTTTGAGCTATTCGTGAGATTCACCAACCATCTTAAATCAATCTATCATCAGATAAATCCACACTCTCCAAGACACTTCAGCTACGTAACAATCGTGAAGTCACGATACAACATACCAATGATTGATATATAGTGTAGATATCTCCACTGTTACAAAGCCCTCGATGTATTCACGAATCTAAAAGTGAAAAACTGATGCAATAACCTCTTACAAAACTGCCGATGTGATACGCTACGTACAGATGTGAAATCATCACACGGAGACCAACTACAAAGTCTCTCTAACGTAGTTTTTCCAGACTATCTCGGCAAAACATCGACACACCAGAGCGACCTTGATTACATAACTCCTCCGTAGCGTTCTCGTGTTTCTGTGTTTTGCTTGTCGTTGTTGTTGTTGTTGTCACGGTTGTAGATTTGTTGCCTTTGTTGTTGTTTTCTTCTCGTCTCACCTTCCCGGCAAACATTTGTTGCTCGCCGATTTGGTGTTTCGTTTCGGGTGGTTTCCTTCACGTGTCTGGCTTCTGTTGTTCCAAGTTCTCTTGTGGCCGATGTATCTTCTCCAGAGGCGATTGCTCTGAGCGCATCGGTGCCGGACCAGATACTCTGGCAGATCAATGAAAACATTAATAATATAAAAAATAATGGTAAATTGACATATTGGGGGTAGTCCTCAACTTGGGCTAAAACTATTCTAGAACTGTGCAAGAAATGTACTGTGAAAATATGTACCGCTCAAAGTTGCTTATTTTAAAATAACTTCCATCAGTTAGCCTAGTGACAGACAAATTTGTTGTGTAGCTTTCTATGGGATTCATCCTTTTGGGCTCAAAAAAAAATAACTTCTGGTATGTTCATGTTTGATTTTCCTTAAGTAAACAAACACAAGACTTATTCTTCAAGCCAGGAGATGCACATGCAGCAGTGAATCTTTGGTATATCTTTCATCCATTTGGTTCCAAAGGCATTTTCCACTTTTCCCCATCAAGTACTGCCCTTTAAAGGCTAATGACATGATTGGGAAACACCTGAATATGCTTCAAGATGCAATGAATTGAAACCTATACCAATGTATACAGGCTGGAGTGTAAACCTTGACTGGAGGATTTGTCTTTGAATTTGTTTACTTAAAAGGAGAATCACACATGAACATACCAGTATTGCATTACTCTCGTGCCCCTGAAATATTAATCTCATAGAAAGTTACACACTAAATTTTGCCTGCCCACAAGGGATACTGTTGGTAGTTCTTTTCAATGAGTCAACATTTGACCTCAACCTTTTCATGGCAGAATCCTTGCATAGTTTACTTGATTCTAGAATAGTTCTACCCAAAATTGAAGGACTACCTCTAATCATGATGTTAACCATAATGAAGGAATAAATTGATTAATTAATAAAATAATCAAATAAATACAGTCAAACTGGTCTTAGCAGCCAACCTGCCTATAGTACCAGTGCACTTAAATGATTCCCTGGAGACAAACTATTTGTTCAAAAACCTGTCTATATAATTAGATCACATCTTGTTTCATTTGGTAGCCACTATAGACAGGTTCATTAGGTGTAAGTAAAACAAATATATGTAACATAAATTAGTATACAAATAAATTAATGAATAGGTAAATCAATTAATTAATACAGAGACAATGAAAAAAATATTAAAATAACTTGGACTTAATTGGAAAAAGTCAAAATGTAAAGCTGATCTTGGCATTTAGTACTGCATACTGATAACATTTTATTTTTATGGTTTGAAGCCATATACAGATGATACACAATTGTCTTATGATGTCTGAAACTGAATGTCATAACAACGTGGTAATGATTTATTTTGATTAATTAATTAATCAATTACTTTTTTCATTATTATACATTTTTAAAAGAAACGACTCATGTTGAAGGTCTAACAATCATTGTGCTTAATAGCCACCTTTTATAACTACCTTTTTTTCTGAGGGCTGCATCTCTTGTTGTTCGCTTTTTGTGTGGTGTTTGTCGGTGTGGTGGTGTGTGTGTGTGTGTGTTTGTGTGTGTGTGTTGATGTGTGTGTGTTGTGTGTGTGTGTGTGTGTGTGTGTGTGTGTGTGTGTGTGTGTGTGTGTGTGTGGTGGTGTGTGTGCGTGTGTGTGTGTGTGTGTGTGTGTGTGTGTGTGTGTGTGTGGTGTGTTGTTGGCTGTGCGCGTGCGTGCGTGGTGCGTGTGTGTGATGGTGTGTGTGTGATGGTGTGTGTGTGATGGTGTGTGTGTTTTCGTGTGTGTGTGTGTGTGTTTTTGTGTGTGAGTGTGTGCATGCATGTCCGACGACTGAACTACAAGTCAGACAAGGTGCAATGATAATCTTCTTTTCACAAATATCATGGAATCATCTGAGCCTTGCCCGGGTCCCTAGGTAAGCACTCCACGCCCCCCCCCCCCCTTCCACCCCAAGTCATATCCACTCATGGATTAGTCTCATTCTTGAAGTCTAGACCTTCCACTTAGCCCACTAACATCCACACATGGATTGGACCAGCTCTGGCAAACTTGTACTTCAGGTGATTTGAACCCTAAACCTTCAGATCCACAGTCCAAAGTCGGTACCACTGCACCAATGGGACTGGTCTTGAAACTGCATTTGTTTTGACATGAGTTTAAGTCATCAAGTCTCAGATATTGATCAATTTCATGTCAGACCCAGAAGCATTGGATTCAGTATGGCTTTTCTCAAAAACCTTGCAGCAGATCATCTTCTATTTTGAAACTAATTTCACTTCAAGTAAGGATCACACTGCACAGTGTGCTACACAATAAAATGAACAAGGAATCACTGTCAGTGATAATACAATCTGTCCTTCATCTTTTACTCAAGTATTTTCATTACACTCTTTTCCATGAAAAATGTTTAAAAATATTTAAAATGACGTCATGAGATCAAAAGCCTGTATAATCTGTAAAAAGAAAGCAAGGACATACACTAATACATTAATTTCTGTAATGACTGCTAGCTGAAAAACAAGACTAACACATTTTTTATCAGGTCAAACTCACTAACCAATGGTTTTCGTTCTCATAGGTTTAACCCCGTAAAAATTTGATTTGTGCATACATTTGCATAATTAACAATAATAAGTAATTAACTATAAAGTGATATTAACCCTTTGGGGACTACGGGCTGTACAGAAGCCCGGTACATCTCACACCCAGAAACAATTTCCTTCACTTATTCCGGTCATTAGGGGAAATTATGCTACAGAGTCATTTGTAGGCAATATAATCTTAACATTTTCTGGGGTTCTGTGGAAGACAGTCATCTCTGAATGTGTCATGTGCTGGGCCTCTATGCAAGCCCATCATCCCCAAGGGTTAAACTAGAGCAGTTCGAATGCCAGTCGATGGGTATGCCTCACCAGTCCACACTCTCACCAACTTGATTTGCATTGAACAGCCTCAAGTTACCATACTAGTGAGACCAAATCAAATAGGTACAAGCCCTTGTGACCTTTGACCTCTCACCTCCTAAATGTGATTACTTCATAAGTCTCATACGACATAATCGTACTAAGTTAATTAAAATCCAATAATCCATTCTTAATCCGTTCTTATCACAACAATGAGCCCAATTCAGACAAGTATGAGGCCTTGTGACCTTTGACTTTTCAACTCCATAATCTAATCTGTTCAGTGCCTTATACTACATATTTGATAAAAGTTAAATTGAAATCCGATCAGCTGTCCTGAGTTATCATGGTAACAAGCCCAAATTAGACATTTATGAAGCCTTGTGACCTTTGACCTTTGAACTTCAAAATCCAATCACTTCATCGGTGCCTTATAATATACACTTCACCCAAGTTACATCAGAATCCAACGAGCCATTCTTAAGTTAAAGCGGTACCTAACAAAACCAAATTAGACACGCATAATACCCCTCTGGCATTTGACTTTTCAACTCCAAAATCTAGTCTGTTCATTGTTGCCTCATAGTTCATACTTGGTCCTAGTTACATCAAAATCTGATCAGTTGTTCTTAATTTATGTGATAACAAGAAAACTGGTAACAAAATTGGCACGCATGTCGCTGGCGACCTAATCTACAAAATTGTATACCGATAGTTATTTTTTTCTTAATTTAATGTGTCAAAAAAAAAAAAAAAAAAATTATATGTGTCATTAATCTGTGAAATCATACTTTTTGCTCTAACTCACTAGGTAAAGCTCCAGATGTGCTAATTTTTGGTGTAGAGACCCTTTGTGGTGTTCTTAGCAAAGGTACCTAAAAACAAATGTGATATCAGAATCAAATTCTAATGTATTTTATTGTTTTTGCAATTTCTTATGTATTTCTTTGTTTTTTGACCTTTTTAAAAAAAAATTTTAAATGAAATTTGTCGGTGACACTTATGCAATTATAAACAGCATAAAATTGAGTAATTTGAATCAGTAAAAGCAAAAATATTCATACATTTAATGATATTCGGCTGAAAACACAATTTGCATTGAAATTCTACACAAAATCACGTTTTTGAGCAATTTTTGGTGTGACATGCATGTACAAAATTATGCGTATCTTCGAAACCATGTACCCGGTTGTCGCAAATGTGGTCCTAAAAGATGCGGGAGACTCGGGAGAAAAAAGTCATGAAACATCGCCATGAAAGCTTTTCACGTTGTGGACATATCGTGCAAAACGTCAAGGGGGGGGGGCCTGGGAGGAGATAGGGTTAAGATTCTGTAGTCACAACATTAGCTTCAATAAATGGCAAAAGTATAATACCATTGCACTTTGCTATTTCACTTTTACAATGCAATAAAACAGCCCTGACTACAAAATTTGAAAGTACTGTGTAGTAACATTTGATTTTTTTTCAAGAAATTAGACAATAATACAGAGTTGAACAATAAAAATTGCAACGTTGAGTAGGATATACTTTTGTCCACTCTTTTTTTTTCAACATGCACATGAGTCCGTCAGTGACATATTGTTTATGTTATTTTGTTGAAATGGTTACCTGGATTAAAAAAAGGCTCAATAAATAAATAGTGAAAGAAACAAAAACAAAGAAAGAAAGAAAGAGAGAGAGATAAAAAAAAATAGGCCATCGAAAACATACTTCTTTCATGCATAGAGATTAACGTACATAATAATCAAAGACCTTAATTGTCTGTATGTACGAAGGTGAAATTAATATCCTTTTCTCTTTCCATATTTGGATTTGCTATCTGATCAAGAAATTAACTTATCCACCCACTGCCAAGATATCGGGGATTTCTTGAAAATGATTATGAGTTAATTTAATTGTAAGCTGCTTAGTTGCTTCAAGACTAACATTGTGGGGCTTCAGTGTAATAAAAATGTCAAACTCTAATATCTGAGCTAAGTAAAAGTGTTTGGACAAACAAACATCCTAGAATACAAAACTGTGGAACACTGCGCTACCACTAGCGAAACAATGTATGAATAAACATCCCCCATGACTATGTATCTGGCATAGTCTTACTGGCAAAGAAAGTTTCCGATGACAACTAATTAGTAGTAATCAAATGAGTAAAAACAAGGCAATAGCCAAAATGCGTCTCGCGGCCTATAGGCTATTACAGTACTTGTGTGATACCAGACGGTTGACCTACTTCTGTGCTGGCATGTGTCAGGCACAAAAGGAATGCCAGGTCATCTCCGTATACACTCCTATTGCACTTAGCACTCAGTGGCACTCACTGTCCATGCCAGACCTCCATGCATCCACTGTCTAAAAATAGACTATTAGACATGCAGAATTTTTGTCTAGCCAATAAAAATCAAATCAAATCAAAGTCTAACATTTACTATAATTCCACTAAAACTGCATTTCTAGCTCCTACACTTTGCTAAAGATTCTGAAATATCATTTTCTTCTATATACCAATGTATATTCACAATGTTAAATTTTAGGAGTACAAAAGAGACATCCGCCCTTTAACCATTACTACGCAAAAGAGTACCAAAAGAATTAAATTCGCAGATCTGGATGACATGTGGAGGTGAGGGGGCTAGTCAAAGGGGTTCTTTCGACCTGTGCATGGCCCTTTTTGGCAAAAGGACGTATCTTGAGGAAAATTCTCTACTTCCGCGGACTCAGTCAGCCTACCGTCGACACCATAGTGTCGAAACAGCTCTTGTTCGTGTCCAGAATGACTGTTTAAAGGCTCTTGATGCCCGTGAGGAGGTGGTCCTCGTGCTCTTGGATTTCACAGCTGCATTTGACACTGTTGACCATAAAATACTGCTTGAAAGACTCTCTGATCTCTTTGGGGTGTCTGGTAACGCCATGAAATGGTTCCATTCGTATCTTGTTGGAAGGCATCATATTGTTAACATTCATGATGCTACCTCATCGCGGGTCGAAGAAACTTGTGGTGTACCACAAGGCTCGGTAGTCGGACCACTCCTTTTCACCTTATATACTGCTCAAATCCAACACATAATCTCTGCTCACGGACTCCATTCCATGATTTATGCTGACGATACTCAAATATACGTGACTTTCAAACCTTCAGAGCGAGCATCCGCAATACTTCAAATTAACAAGTGCATATCTGACATTCCTTCATGGGCAGGCAGAAACAAGTTAACGCTGAATGACAGCAAAACTTCTAGAAGTTCTGCATCTTTCTTCCAAATTCCTCCCGCAAACCCCATCTATAACAGTTACCGTTGGTGAAGCTGTCATTGAAGCCAAGGGTGAAGCTCAAAACCTACGAATGATTTTTGACGAACATATCACAAGAAAATCCCATGTTGCCAACGTGTGTCGTTCTGCCATGGCATCCATCAGGAAAATAGGACGCATCCGCTATTGTCTTGATCAGAAAACCACGCAGTTGCTCATACATACGTTTGTCACTTCTAAACTCAACACATGCAATGCCCTCCTTGCCGATCTTCCAGCAAATGACTTAAAGAAACTACAACGCAGTCAAAACATAGCAGCTAGAATCACCGTCAGGGCGACACGACAAGCATCCATCTCATCTCTCCTGAACAATCTGCACTGGCTTCCCATCTGTAAACGCATTCAGTTCAAAATTCTCCTCCTCACCTTCAAGGCTATCACCAGAGCAGCTCCTCCGTACATTTCCGAACTCATCCAAACCTACAAACCCTCCCGTTCTCTCAGGTCTCAAGATCAACATCTTCGAGTTCCCCGCTTCAGTACTGAATACTATGGTCGCAGCTCCTTCACCATCACCGCACCCACCCTCTGGAACAGTCTACCTCTCACCATCCAAACGGCACCAACCTTACAGACTTTCAAATCTCTACTTAAAACCCACCTATTTCAACAGTAGTGTACTTGCTTTGTGTGTAGGAGTATTTCTATTGATCTACTCTAATTATATGTTGGTTGTATA
>JZLH01S0287058.1:47649-57715 GCA_001188425.1 Eucidaris tribuloides
GGACATGAAAATTAGGTTGCGCAGGAAATGGCTATCCACTGTACCAACAGATTCAAGCTCTCTTTGATTTTGTGTGTATTGGGGTGAAGGCGTAGTGGAGTGGTGGGGTGATGGCTGGTTGGAGTGTTAGGCCTTTGGGGTGGGGTGGATGTGGGGTGCAGGGGTAGTTGGGGTGGAGGGGTGGTAGCGTGGTGGGTTTAGGTAACCTTAACACACCCCTACTATACACCTGCACCACCCCACTACCCCTGTGGAGTGACACCCCAACACTCCTATCACGGCCCCGCACCCCTACCACGCCACTACCCCTTCACCCGAATACGTAAGTCATCCATGCTTTCAGTCATCAAGATCTGTAATTTACATATCCCAATCCCCACCGAGCTCCACACAAAATCAAACAGAGCTTGAATTTGTTGTAAGAGTGAACAGCCAGTTCTTGCGCAACCTAATTTTCAGGTCCTTTACAAAAGTGGGCAGTGCTCACTCAAGCATAAAACAATTTCAGACTTTTTTGTGGGCTACTAAGAGCTTCGGCTTACGCAAAGTCGACTGTATAATTTCCATAAGAACAGGGCATTGTGTGAGATTGATTTGTGGGCTCCCCAGGGATTTGACTTACACTACGTCAATTGTATGATATCTACAAAAAGTACCTGTGTGAACAGGGCATCGTGTGACGACCGACGCCCACTCTCACCAGCCATCTGGTCGCTCTCCTTCCAACTGGAGCCGTAGCTTGGCATCTTGTCCTGCTGGCTGCCAGATTCACTGGGTGGGAAATAGTTCAGCAATGAGTCCTCCATGCTGTGATCCTCTCGGTTGCCGGCATCCAGATTCCAGCGCTGGTCAGAGGAAGTGGGGGGCGTGGTCGGAAAGGAGGAACCACCTTCGTAGAGGCCACCCGATGAACGTCTGTTTTACACACATTTTGAGAAATATATGAAATGCAGAGTGAGTGTGATCGTCAGGAATATTTCCTTGTTGTCTGGCAGAAGAGCCTTAGCATATGTTCCCGGGAGAAGGTCCTTAATACTGAATTGTCTCTAATTTGAAAACCATTCGCTCTTTTCACATGAATCGAAGTAGTGTGATATTTTTAGATCCTTTTGTCAGTCTGTTAAGTGAAAATATCAAATAAGGCAATATTTGTCAAATTAGAGAAAATGTACTGTTAAGGCCCCTCTGCCCGGAACATATGCTAGGGCCCTACTGCCGGACAACCAACGATTTTCTTGTGAGAATCAATAGTGAGTGTATCAAATACACAATAGACCGCAAACTGCCCTTGCCCCACCCCACCCCCCCCCCCAATTCAGCACCATGGTCCTGTCATTTTAGAAGAGTAAACACTTTTTTCAGAATAGAATTTAAAGCAAAGACGAATTACATCATTGTCCACATAAATTATTTTTAAAACTCACCGAAAGGGTAAGGGCTGGGATGGTTCTTGTAATCCACGCTGTTGTGTGAACAAATCTCTCCCGAAGTTTGGACTATCACTGGGTAACGGCTGTCTCTCTTGCTTCCCGCTGGGCTGTCCAAAGTAGGAAAAGGGGTCCTGAGACTTGAAACGCTGCATGTCAGAGTCCCGTGCCTCCAGGTCCGCCCGAAGAAACAGGGAATCGTCCTCATCCTGCTGCCGGTTGATCTTGCGAAAGGCAGACTGGTGGTGCTGAGGCCTATCCCGGATTGGGTCATAACCAGCCATCCCACTCGATGCATCCTGATCCGTTGGGTAGAAGTTAGACAGACCCATGTTTCCTTTCCTGGACTGGTCCTTAGACTGTTGGTAGGCGTAACTGTCGGGATTGCCACGGTAGGCTGGTGAATCAGCCATTCCCTTACGTTGCATTCCGGGAGGACCTGCATCGAGGTTTGACCTGAATACGTCCGCCTGCTCGGGCGAGAATCGCGACTGGGTGTTGGTTGGGGACGTCCCCATATCAGGCGACATCTGCTTCTGCATTTGCGTCAGTAGCTCCAGAAGATTCGCACCCTGGCTGTCGAGCATCTGGGGAGGCGGTCCCCCAGACATCTGCTGACGCTGCATGCCCTGGTTGCGTCGATCTTGAGGCACTGACATCGGGGGTGGGTAATTCACCCGCATCTGGTCGTAGCCCGGTGCCGAACCAAAGCCGTGCATCTGATTCTGCGGGTTGGACAACCGTCTCTGATTCGACATCGACTGCGCCTGACTAGTCGGCATCTTCAAGCCCTGGTTCTGCGGCAAGTTGTAATCATCCACAGTTGGCGACATCCTGAACTGGGGCGACTGTCCGATTGGGCTACGAAGCGGGCTAGTATCATGTCCCAAACCGTGCTGCTGATACGAAGGCGAGGATTCTGGTCCGTGGGACGAGTGACTCCCACGTCTGCCATCTGGCATCCCCTGAGGGGCATTCCACATACTGATGTCTGGCATGGTGTCGCCCGGTCGATCACTCTGCCGGTCGTTCTGGCCTGAACCCATGCCATGACCACCCCTCGGCCATCCCCCTTGCTGACCTTGCTGTTGACTCATCTGTGAAGTAGGACTGTTCATACTTGGTCCGTGGGTGTTGTGGGGTGGAATCTGGAATTTCAAAATAAAAGTTATACCCCAAAATTACAAAACACACTTAAACTTACTACACACGGCCAAGGAGATAAAAGTATACACATCAAACCTGCATTCCGTTACTCAGTATACTCAGGTTGGGGCCTATCAGAAATGCATAATATAGCAAAAACAAATCATCTTCACTCTTTCCAGGACTCATGAAATCATTATTAAAGAGTGTATTTTAACCAAATGGATTTGCTATTTCTTTTCAGTGTACAATAACTTAATATCAAGTAGTCTCAAGAATTATCCACAATAATTTTTTTGAAAGTAGTTGCTTAGTGGATTTCTTCATAAGACATCAAGTTCATCTCTTTACTGACACTTACCTGGAGCTTTGGAGGTGGCATGTGAGGTGGTATTCCTTCTCGGCCCATGTGTGGCGGGGGTACATCTCTCTGGATGTGGGGTGGCCCTTCACGGTTCATATGACGCCCAGGGTCTCTCTGCATCTGCGGCCAGCTTGGCGGACCCATCTGTCCAGGCCCGGATGGCGGTGGTCCAGCCATCTGACCCGGTCCAGGGGGTGGTGGCTGCTGCATGTGTGGTGGTGTCGTTGACGGGTACCTGGGTGCACTTTGATGACCTGGGAACTGTGCTGGTGGTGGTCCCATGGGCGGGGGTGGGTACATCTGCTCTGGAGGGCGGTGTGTGGGTCCATGGGGAGGTCGGGGACCCCCAGGGGGAGGTCCCATGGGAGGTCCAACCGGAGGTGGTCCCTGGTGTGAGGGTCCAAGGGGATGCGGAGGACCATGAGGTAGGGGGTTGCCCGTGGGGCAGGTGGCCAGGTGGAGGGTGACCTGAAGGGTGTCCGTGGGGGAAGGTGTCCCGTGGGGGTGGTGACCTTGGGGTGGGGGACCAGGACGAGGGGGGCCTTGGGGGTGTGGACCTTGGGGTTGGGGACCCTGAGGGTGGGGACCCTGGGGTGGAGGTCTTTGCATGGGATAGTAGGAGGGTTCTTGACTATGTACATGAGGGGTATTCTGCCACTGAACATGTTTCTTGGGAACATCTTGCTCCTTTGAAGGTGCAGTGTTGGGAGAGTGCCTGGAGACTTGCTTTGAAGCTTGATCATAGGATGACCTATCTTGGCCTTTCAGAGAAGCAGATGAAGGTTGTTTGTTGACATCGCTGTTAGGTCGTGGCATGATGGCCTGTATGCACACAAAATTTATTAATTAAAAATTGGGTGTTACTTTAAACCAAATTTTCCCTGTATTGAAAATACAGCTTTATCAGAAATAAATACAGAGTTGAGAGCAGTTTGAAAATGTCTTGCATTAAAGGTATTGGCTAACATCTACCACAGTTAAAAAAATCTGAGCTACATGATTCCCCATGCTACCAGTGTCTTTGATAAGGTCTAAAAATGAAGCCCTGAAAAAATTGTATTTCAAAATGATTATTTAGTGCTTTAAAAAAGTGAAAATCGTAAGTGCTTTAAAAAAGTGAAAATCGTAAGTTGATCGGATTCACCTGCCCATTTTCTCCCATAGACTTACTGTGTGTAAACCTAGGCTATTTAAACTCACCCCGAGTTTTAATTGTTTATTCATGCATAACTTGCCATTGGCAGTGCAACTTTCCAAACTTTTTTATTCTAGGGTGTTTATTTGTCCATATGAACACTACTATGTAGTTCAGATATCAAAATTTAACATTTTTTTACATTGAAGCTCCACAATGTTAGCCTATTATTTTAACCAAAGAAGTGAATTCTCAATATCACGAGAACATTGGATTATGCACTCAGATAATTGTGCTACTCAGGCAAGATTTTGCGAACTTGTTCGTATCTGATATCTCATTTTTGCATATTAAAAGGCATGATATTTAAAAACCTCTGTTGTATTCATAATATTGCAATCACATTGTTTTACCTAATTTTTTTTCAGTCAGCTGAGTTATCACAAAGTAAAAAATACCCTCTCTAGTCACTAATCCTTAGGCCAGAATTGGTGGCGTTGATTGTGCAAACATTATCTCCAGAAATCAGGCTAGGATATGGGTGGGGGTATATTCGCTGCCTCTGTGACAGAATGCCATGTTTACATCGTTAAGGCTAAGTCACACTATGCCGTCTAACGATTCCGTCTGCCTCCGTCTAAAATATTTACCTCAAACGGTGTCAGACGGTGGCAAATGGAATACAATACAATAGAACAGAACGGAAAAGCACCGTCTGTCAATGTCTAGATCGTTTGTAATCCAGTTGAAAACCGAATTAAAAAGTCCAATAAACGTTTAATAAACGTACGCGTTCGTTTTTCAGATGGAATCGTTAGACGGTGCAGTGTGACACAGCCTTTATCTCACTCTGGAAGGCGATTAAGCCAATCAACATGGTGGGATTACCTCATAAATGCAGTGCCAAAACGACAGTTTGATTTTTAAATTCATGTACACGAGGTACATGTATGTGTGCACTCGAAAAATTTTAGCGAGGTGCTTTCATAATGGTTCAATGGCATTTATTTTAATGGTTGAATGCACTTTGACACGTTTAAAGTCGTCTCATTTTCCTTTTTTTTTCTTACCTGAATTGCAATAGTCTTGTTCTGAGCATCGTCGTGCTTTGTACTGTCATCTCCCCTCTCTTTGCCTCCCTCCTTTTTCATCCCACCATCTCTCCCCGTCTTCCTGCTGACGCTCTTCTCTGCAGGTGAATGCCGCAAGTTCACATCAGTAGCTGTGATACAACAATACAGGTATGTAGAATGACAGCCAATTTCACAGAAATGCTCAACCTTACTCTAAAGCTTTCATTTCTCTATTGTACAAAATCAAAATGCCGTTTTTCAAATTTTCTATTTTCCGTGGTTTTCTGTGTTACTCAAAATCACATATATAAACACCATTTATCACCTAATACTTGCATGATTACAACTAAGCCTCAGTGAAATGGAGCAACAGTTGTCATGGTAGTGAGAAAGATGGCTGGCAGAGGGGCCCCGCAGAGAGGTTGGCTAGGATGATTAAAGTTACTCTCATGCTTGGTAATGGTATTATTTTGTTTAAGAATGATTTTAGACATTTTAATATTTGTTTATTTTAGGTTATTACTTCAGCATTACATGATTTTCCATTTTCAGTATTACACTTCCCATTTCCGCAATTTTTTTTTCGTTTTCCATATCGCGGAGGAATGGAGGCTTTACCTTACTCACATTGAAGACATTGTTTAACATTGTGGACATTTTGAAAAATTAAAGACACAACTTTGATGTCAGGGGTTGCATGCATGATGTTCAAATGGATTTAAAAAATCAGCCAAGAATGCAAAGATTTGCCAAATTAAGCTGTCAAAATGAACATATCCATGAAGAGCAATATTTTTCAGAGATTTAATTACATACCACACCAGAGACATGCATGGAAAGCATGTAAGGCCCTACAGAACCACTATTTTAATTGGACACATTGTTAAACAGTGCCTTCAAGTCTTTCATATTTCCAAACATTTTCTTAATTGTTTTTCATAAATATTCCTGTGTGCATGTGCTGATTTGAAGTCATGACAAGACAATTTTCACAAAGCAGGTCGTCATTTCAGCTATCATAAAAGACATCTGTGTTTGTTTACTTCCATCATAAACTTAGCACAATGACATGGAAGAAATCACAGACCATTTGTACCTTTGAGAGGAGTCGATGGCTTGGCAGCTCTCTGCTGGCGCTGGTGGTGGTGTGATGACCGCCGTGACGTCAAGTCGTCTCCTAGTGGGCTGGAGAACACAAGCTTACTATTGCTGGATGTTTCCACCTTCAAGAGGCTGAAATATCAACAAGAACAAAAAGGGGAACATGTATGTGAAGGACTTAAAGTGTACCAATACCCTGGATAATTTGTTTGCTATATATGTAGAATACATTTGTAACATGCCCTCTGCAGAGTATTAGCAGTTGTAATCACTCCAATTTTTGCTTATGGGGGTTTGAATGTAAATTTCAAATAGTAAGTTAAAACAAAAACAACTTGCCATAGAGTCGTCAATCAACCGATTCTATCACTTGATTGATTGCACTATCGATAATTTGTCCGCGTATGTCTTGATCATTAACACGCTCACCCAGTGTATTGATCAATATCAATACTGAACTTCGATAGTTAAACAAAAACGTACGTGTATAGCTAGAACGTGCATGCATAAAAATCAGTGCTAACAGAGCAGAATTTAAACGCGCAGAGCACAAGTGCCGGAATATTGTACACATTATGATATGATTTTTCATCACTGGCTAAGACAAATGAATTGCGGTTATTTATAGTGTATTCTAGTTGTACACACATTTGATTTTTAGGGTATTGGTACACTTTAAGGTAAAATTGCTGGTTTATAGTCTTGGATCAAAGGTCTCTCAAGTCTCTTCATTAATCTAATTTGATCATAATAAAATACAGCAACAATCAATTTTCAGGCCATTGGGAATTCTGAATACTAATGTTATACAAAATGTATTACGTTAGTTTTTCTCTTTTAAAATACAATCCCTGTTTACTCAAACCATACAAGGTGTGACTAAAAAAGAAATGACACTGTGACAGCCACGCCTATGATGCAATGTCAATCAACATATCACCCATCTCACCGTGTTGCACACCATCTCATCAACATTCTGGTAAAATATTGTTCACCTACCTCACTCTGTGCCCCTTCCTCGGGCTGTTGTGTGGCATGTCCCTGCTACGCTCCATCACAATTCCAATGGTGGCACAAATGTGGAGTGTGGAATCAATTTGTTGTTCCTTTTTCAGTTGGGCAAGGAACTAATTGAGTGTCTTGAGCTTTTTCAGGAAGCATATAGAGAAAAATGCAATGTCACAGGCAGCATTTTCTCCATAATCCTCCCAGAGAAGCTCAAGACACCAGGTTGGACGCCACCCAACTGACCCAGGAACTTCAAATTGATTCCACGCTCCATGTTTATGCCACGTCTAAAATCATGAGGGACGTAGCAGGGACGTGGCAATAACAGCCTGAGGAAGGGGTACATAGTGAGATACTTGAACAAATATTATAGCAGAGTGTTGATGAGATGTTGGGCAACACAGTAACATGGCCGGTGGGTCGATTGACATTGTGTCACAGACTCGGCTGTCACAGTCTCATTCCTTTTTTTTTCACACTTCGTTCATACAGATGTCACCACCCATAAGTAGAAGCAAGGAAAGTCTCACCTTGGTTGGTGATGTGCCAGCCATTTGCCCTGTTCACCGAGCCGGTAGCATCTCTCCAAGTTCATCGCGACACGATTCCAAGACTGCTTCTTGCTCTGACTGAAATCCAGATCACTGGTGGGAGGAATATTCAAGTTATCAAAGCATTAGTTAAACAGAAATGACTGATCATATCTATCAACTCCTAATGTTGCAAAGCAGGTTTGCTGTTTATCTCTGTGTTATCAAATTAATAATAAATTAGATAATTAGATCAGCCTTTTGCAAATATACATATATGTACTTATTAAGATTTCATTTGCATTACAGCATCAGCTAAACATAAATCTGCCTTTATAAAAGTCCCAAAATGGAAAATTTTGTCTGTTTATCACCAATTCGTCAGCCCATGTTACGAATATCACATGGGAAATTTGTAGTAGTAGTAGCAGCAGTAAAACCAGATTTTTAAATCCGGTTTGGTCCCCATTTACGGGGATGGTCAGATTCACCTCACTCTCAGAGCAACTGCCCTTACCCCTTCCCTCAACTTTACACTATTCAGCGCATTCCCCTTCTTCAGCCTAACCCTCCTATTCTACTCCACCACTTGCTTCTTTCATGTCATCTTTGGTCACCCCCTACACCTCAGACCATCCACCTGAAACTCAAACGCTCTACTTAACACATGATCAATATCCCTCATCAACTCATGTCCATACACAGTGACTTTGAAAGTGCATGACAATGCACTGTCTATTACAATGATTTTGTTGAATTTATATCCTTGAGAGGACGTTCTATCATCTATTCCATTTGATACAGTCAGTTGTTCTAATTTTGAGTTTTGCAATCATTTCCCAAACTTCCCTTGCCTAGTCCATGTCAAATTACCAAGACCTGGTATAATTTAATTTATTAGTCCAGGAGACACATCTACTGTTGTTGTTCTCAGTCAATGTAATCACTTACTGTTTGTGATCAACTGGAATGTTTCACTGTTCCTACAATAGATCCATTTACTCTATTCGCCCCGATTGACCAAATTCTCCAAGAAATGGACCTGGTACAAATTCCTTGATCCATTACAAGCACATTTAGGGAGATGATTACAGCAATATCCACAGCAATTTATCTCACTGATCTATTCTAAAAGCAATTGAAGTACAAAACTTATTTAGAAAACAATGTTACTAGAATCAAGTGTACTGGTTGAGGTTTTCACCAAACATGAGGGGCAAGTACTGTATCCCAAAATCTACATGTTAGTCTTTTGGCAACTATATCAGACATTTCAAAGAACGAGGACTGTTTGTAGATGTGTTGTATACCTTTGAGAATCTTGCAAAGGCGTAAATCCATCCAGGAGATGATCTTCAGGGAGGGGTACGCTATGCAACGAGTCGTCCTGGGGCTGTGAATCAACCATTAATGATGTCAACACTCGCGCCAACTTGCTCCACACCCTGTGGTCAAAGTTGACAAAAATCATGAGAGATTATAAGTATTATAAATCAGGGTTCACAGCATTTCAGGGATGAAAGTTAAAAATTTCAGGATCATCGACTCTCTCTCCTCATGTACATGCTATGGGCACAAGGTGAAAAAATTGGACCATGGACAAACAGAATTCCTTGATTTTTTCTAATACAATGGACTTTTTTTTCAAATTTCCTGACTTTTCCCTGACTGGAAAATGGAGAAGTCATTTTCCAGATTTTCCCTGATTTCCTGATTGGCTGGTTACCCTGGTAATACACTTACAAAAATTAACATACTTATCCCTAAGAAGTTTTTTGTTGTTTTGTTTTTGGTTTTGTTATAGATTGTGTTCTTGTTTTACACACAACAGTTGTTTCTGCCTAGATATGATGAAATTAAAGAAACATACATAAAAAGAATGTGTTAAAATTTTGTAATTCATACTTCCTATAGCTTTTTGAATATGAATGATGAATTATTTGAATATAGGCAGGTTATTCAGGTCATGTACAATGATGGTAGTCTTGTTTCCAGATGCAAGCTACGGAGTTTACCTGCTGAACTCTAATATTAGAGACCATCAACCCATGTGTAGCAAAGCCATCTAGTCAATGGTCAACTTCTTTGTTGAGGATTTCTGACACAGAAAGTGTTGAGCATTATTAGGTATTAAAGGTTAGTGACATGATTGGGAACACTTGAAAATGCCTCAAGAACCAAATGAGTTGAAATATATACCAACTATACACTAGCAGGAGTGGATCTCCCACCTGGGAGGATTTGTCTGTAATTTGCTTACTTAAAGGCACTGTATAACAATG
>JZLH01S0287058.1:57925-83512 GCA_001188425.1 Eucidaris tribuloides
TCTTTAAGGAGAATCAAGCATAAACATAGGAGTATCTTAATCTTATCCGGGGACGATACGAATAAGCCCCATAGAGAGCCACACAGCAGGTTTCCGTGCTACGAGTGATATGGACATTGTTTATTTTACAATGAGTCAACGTTTGACTACAAGATTTTCACAGGAGAATCCTTGCATAGTTTACTTGATTCTAGAGTAGTTTCAGCCCAAGTTGAGGACTACCCCCAATCATGTCATTTACCTTTAAGTTTTCACTAGATGATATGCAAATCAAGTCCACCAGTGAAGCTAATGTTACAGCTCATAAAGTTCAGAATTATCTGCCAATGCTATTATAAATTTGAATTTAAAAGAATCATTTATCAATGTTTCTGGTTTTAAAAAATCTGAGCTCATAATTCTCCCTGCTACTAATGTACTCTAATAAGGTCTAAAAATGAAGCCCTGAAAGAATTGTAGCTGAAAATGATCAAGTGCTTTTAAAAAATGAAAATCAGCGAACAGCCATCATAGTGTTTCCCCCATAGACTGCTGTGTTATAGATTTTTTGTTCATATGACATTTGTTCATGTGCTGATATCTATCTGTAAATATTTTGACAGTGACACTAGAACTGTGTACGTTTTTTGTGTTCTATTCAAACACTTTCGTGTAGGTCAGATATCAAAGTTTCACAATTTTTCAAATGGGGCTTCTATAATGTTATTAAACATGTCTTTAAAAGACCTTATTTTTAGGTTTTAAATTATCCTACCCTGTCTTGCTGGATAATACCGGATCATCAAAGATACCGGGCTGCAGGTAGATCCAACTTAGTAGCATCTTGATGGCAGGGAGGGCAGGCCACATCTCCACCGACTGCTCCCCAGACTTCTGAGGGGCATAGTGTAGCATCATCTGTAACAGGTTAACTGAGACGAGGAAAAGGAGTCAAAATAATAATGAGTGTAAGTACAACATTTCTTTAAAGCTAAGTATAGTATTGGTAAGAAATCAATTCTTCCATTATTATGTTTTTAGATACACCTATATGATCTATCAATGTGTTTAAAATTGCTCGCTCTGATACTCTTCCCAGATCAAAACTCTGAAATCTACAATTTATTCTGTCAACAAATTGGAATGTCCATTTGATGAGCGTTAAACTCATATTTGACTGTTGTTAAATATTAACCTTGCTGAACAGGTGTTGCCACAAATTAAAACTCTGAAATCTACAATTTATTCTGTCAACAAGTTAGAATGTCCATCTGATGAGCTTTACTACAATAAAAATGTTGTTAAATATTAACCTCCCTGAACAGGTGTTGATCTAGACTGAAAGCTAAGAAATGTACAAGAAAGAATGTCAATGTGTTAACTTTACACCTGGTTTATTTATATAATCCATACCTTAAAGCCAAGGTATACTTTTGGTGGAGGCAAAAAATGAAATTTATTTGCAATTATATGATCTTTCAATGCCCTGAAAATTGCTCGCTCTGAAACTCTCCCGTTATTGACAAATTACTCAAATAAAAAATGTCGGGGGGCAGATATTTTGTATAGGTAATATACAAAGTGAAATAAGCTCACTGATGGTTTAACAATCAAAATATGCTTGTATAAACATTTTGGGGTCAGTTTGATTTTGTTTTCTTACGTCTAGGGTGCCAGTAGAATACTTTGGTTGAAAGATTGATGAAAAAAATTTTGATCGACCATCGACTAAAACTATACTCGGGGTTTGACAGTTGGAATATACTTTTGGGGGACAGGTTAAAAAGAATAAACACACAAATGAATCTGAGGAATATATTGTTAGGGTACATGTACAATTGAATGGATATAATATCATTGACCAATTAATGATAATTAATAATCATTAATCATGAAGTATAGAATTCAGACAGACATCAGCATAAGCAGGAGTTAGATGTTGGGGTGGTTTAATGCAGTATAGAATTCAGACAGTCATCAGCATAAGCAGGAGTTAGATGGTGGGGTGGTTTAATGCCAAGATAAACTATTTAATAAATATGTAAAAATAAACTTATTAAAAAATCAATGAATCAATCATTCAATCAATCTATGTTACATCACTAGATCAATACGTCAATCATAGAAAGCGTAATAAAAATTCATATACTGTACAAGTGAATATTTTCACAAGATTAATATTTCATGTTGGTTGAGTTTGGTAAAATTTTGTGCGTTTTTAATTTCACAGACAGCCAAAGTACGGCAGGCAACCACACGAGGCACAACACTACCGCAGTGGATAGCCACACATGCACACACCATTCAAACAAAGTCCAAACACCAGCCAAGGAGAGCAAAAATCAAAAAAGAATATTTGCCATGTTTTAATATTTGTACTAGCACCAGCAAGTGCAAAAAGTATGAAAATGTCTGAAAATTGCGAAATATTCCACATTTATGTAAAGTACTCTCTTACATTCTTTCTTTTAATGCCCAAATCAAACAGCGATAGAGTCAAGGCTGACTGTTCCCCGAGTCACAAGACCGCTGGAAAAATATTTTTCAAATAGACGTGACTCAGTCCGAGGCCGAGGCCAAGGTCAAGGTCAGCAAAATTTGGCCTCGAGGCTGGCCTCGACTCAATCTCTGTTTAAATACAAGAAGTACTGATCCATTACAGAAAGCCAGGGATGGAGTCGAGGCCAACAGTCACTTGTCACGAGGCCGCTGGAAAAATTTTGTTCCCATAGACTTAGCACACATGACTTGGTCTGAGGCCAAGGCCAAGGCCGCCAAAATCTGGCCTCGAGGCCGGCCTTGACTCGCAACTCCGCAGAAAGCAGTTTGACTACTCACACGTGAAACCCATGATCAATGTCCAGCACTGGGCTTTGTTGGCAGCATATGCCCCACCCTCCTGGGCCCCCAGCACCCCGCCCAGCTCTGCCCCCTGTGTCTTGCGTTCGCCGTTGTCGGTGGTGAGCTGACGTATGCTGTGAAGGGCGAAGAGATTGATGGCCGCGATCTGGTTGAGCTGGCGACTGGTGAGGATCTCCTGGGACAGGTGGCTGCGGAAGTTCTCCTCCAGCTTATCCTTGATGGAACTGGCTACTTGGAGGTCTGTGGGGTGGAGATTGAAGAGGAACTAGAGTATTGGTTGATGATGGAAAATCTTTCATTAAAAATTCCTCATTTCATTGGTTTCCAGGTGAAAGTACATTACATTTGTATTATAATGTGGGACTAATTCACTTTACATGTAATAAATAGCTGTAGGATTGGCAGTTCGAACAGATGAAGTTTTACCCGAGTACCCTTCAATTGCAACGTCACAACTAACATTGTCCCTCAGATTGAGTTCAGTGTTAGTACTTTGTCAGCAGTAGGGATTCATGTAGAGGATTTGTCAAAAACAAAGTGTCCTGTTGTTTTCAAATACTCTCTTCTATACTTTAGTGACATTTTCAGAATACCATCTCTTCATAGAAGGTTTCAAAACAGTTGATATTAAAATTTTTGTTCTGCAAGTACTCGATCTTATCATTAAATATAAATGTAGAACCACAAAATTTTTTATATTCTCAAAGGTCAAATTATGTGTTCTGTGTTATAAAAGTAAATTCAGCGTTCAGCTGTGTTATACAAATTGAATTCTCTGTTCTTCAGTAAATAATAACAAAAATCATAATATCCTTTCTTTTACGAAGTATGTCAGAAAAGTTCCAGGACTTGTGTCACAAAAGAAATGTTTCAAATCGACAGTTTAGTTTTCCCCTTCGAAGTTATCCCCTGGAGTACAAAGCACTTGGTTGCTCCAGCACAGCGATATTCTTTTCCACCAGAAACTGTTGGATGCTCAGGGACTGTGAGCAGGCATGTTGTCACCGTGAATCAATCTGATGTTGCCACAGCCAAAAAAGCAAGACAAATGCAAAGTCAAAGTCATGTTGATCACATTCCTTGATGTAAGGGGCATCGTCTACAGTCAGTTCTTGGTGTAACGTTCAAAAGTCAGTCAGTGCAGCATGCACATAGTAAAAAAGAAGTTTTATTTGTGTTCATTCATCTTACCTTGTTCACATGTAGCCAGATAGATTATGGCATGAAACTTGATGAAGTAGTGGATGAGCTCCACCTCTCTCATCTTAAATATTTTGACTTCATCTCTGAAAGACACAAAATAGTACCATCATATAGAAGACATTTGTCAATTTAAATTTATTAATTTCTATTAATTTATTAATTATTAATATTTAAGTTGGTGGAAGCACATACTGCATGTACACAATAGAATTGTGCCCTGCCAATGGACTATTACCTTGAGTAATGTGTCTTTTGACTAAAGATGGGGGATGGCTGGTGAGAGTAATCCCCAACAAAAAGAAACAAAGAAATTTCCTCTCTGTTTCAAACAAACTATCAAAGTAGCAAACCAAAATCATGCCTCATCAATGCAATGGTTAATCAATCAAATATCCTCAATCCTTTAATGACAATCAAAATGTGCATCTGTAAATAGGATATACACATCTTCATGAAGCAGCCACCCTTGCAATTACTAATAAATGGTTAATGTTTACTGTGCACAGTGTTATGTATAGGTGTGTGTGTGAGTGCACTTGTCTTCATGTCCATATGTCTGTGTCTGTGTGTCTGTGTGTCTGAGTCTGTGTGCGTCTGTATATTTATATAATTGTGTATATCTGTGTGTATGTTTGTCATTCTCTGTCTATTTCTATATTTAAGCCTGTGTCTGTATATCTGTTTCTTTGTGTGTCTTTCTGTGAGTATAATTGTCTGTGTGTCTGTGTGACTGAGTCTGTGTGTTGGTGTGAGTCTGTGTGTATGGCAGTTCACATCTTTGTGTCTGTATGTGTGTCTCTGTCTTATGTATTTGTGTCTGTCAGTGTGTATGTCTGTGTCTCTGTGTCTCTTTCTGTGTGTCTATGTGTCTGTGTGACAGAATCTGTACATATTGGTATGTCACAGTGTCTGGCAGTTTGTATCTTTGTGCCTGTCTCTGTGTGTCTGTGTGACTGAGTCCTTGTGTTGCTGTGTCTGTATGTCTGTGTGTATGTGTGTCTCTGTGTCTGTCTTATATGTTTGTGTCTGTGTGTCTCTGTATCTGTGGCATCAGACATATACGACCCCATATAAAATCCGGCCCCTGTGCTGGCGTGAAGAATTGGACATTGATTGACATGCACCGTTAAAACCGACTATAAACAACAACTCCCTTACCTGTCCACCAGCTTGGCGTAGGTGGTCTGTAGGTTGGTGGCAGCCGCTGGGAAGGGGTGCTTGACCGCAATGCTCCTGATGTAGTAGAAGGCCATGGACAGCTGGTCCCCCTTGGTGGCCGACACTATGGCCAGCTGGTTGTATGGCTGACCGTTGGAGGGGACCAGGCTGGCCGCATGGCAGTAGAAGCTCTCCGCTTGCTGGGTGTCATTACGATAGCGAGCTGATTGTAAAAGAATTGAAATGAGTGGATGCATTCAGAATAAAGATATTAGTGCTTAAAACTGAGCATTTAAATCTAACAAAAGGAACTAGACACTCTTGCTTTTTTTAAGGGGAGAGGGCTTAATTTGAAAATGTTTATAAATGGCTATTTTATTCTTAAATGTACTGCGCAAGTGAAAAATTTTTAGTAAATGTTTTAAGTTGTCTTCTACAAGTTGTCAAGCTTGAAATAACAATTAACAAAGAATAAAATGCTCCTATGTAAAAAAAAATACATATTTAAAATGGCTAAAAAAAGTCCCAAGGTGATATTGGTATTACATTGACTTTGCATTCCTATTTTTTTTTTTAAGTCTTAAATATGGCCATGCGTCGTGAAGTGGGGCCTGCTTGCGTTTCATTGGCAAGTTTTGAGTGTCATGCGACATTCTGGACTTAAACCTCTATAACTTTTAAACTATACATGCTGGCATAGTAAAAGTATATATTTTCTGAAAGGAAATAGTCTCATCTTTCCAATTATGGTCACTAAAATGAAGTGGGGGGCAGGTATAAAGGAAATATGAATCAAAATATTCTGAAAAGTGGGGTTAAAAAGTAGGGTCAGTTCAAAGTAGCCTCAAATCTACATCAAAGCACCTACCCACAAACCAAGCAC
The DNA here is from genome assembly GCA_001188425.1 of Eucidaris tribuloides. Lineage (NCBI taxonomy): Eukaryota > Metazoa > Echinodermata > Echinoidea > Cidaroida > Cidaridae > Eucidaris > Eucidaris tribuloides. The sequence continues at coordinate 64,011 of JZLH01S0287058.1, forward strand.
ATTTTTGTAAAGTAAAGATAATTTCCAATCCAACAAGACCAAACTCACAGGGATACCCCCAGTAGAATTATTTTTATGACTTTGGGAGCAACGGATATCAAAATTTGCATGAAAAATGTATAGATATTTATACATAAATTCATGAAGAAAGCACAAAGTCGACTTGGAGGACTTATTATTGTATCTGTTAACCCACAAGGAGATATTTTTTAATGCAGAAATAATATCTTTTCATAATTAGCAAAATTTTTATGGTAACACTTGCTACAACGTTTTTTTCTGAGTTGTATGTTTGGCTTACCGTGTCCTATTTGATACACTAATCAACTTATGAAGTAATTAGTTAATTAAGTGTAATTTCCTAAATTCAACTGCTACAGAAATAATTAGGGCTTTATTTTAAAGAGGGTTACATGGGCTTTAATTTGATATATAGAGTTAATGATATATTGATTGTTTAGATACAGAAAAGACCAAATAAACCTTGGATACACGTTCTCCCATAGACTTAACACAGTACCGTGTCCCAATGCAATCTCTATGGCCTAATTTGCTCCACCCCCACCTAAAGGGACTTTATTAATCATAATTATCTTAATTGAACTCTGATGAAATAAAACTTGGAATCACTTGAAAGAGTAATAAATAAGCTTTAGTTTGATATATAAACGCAACAAAAAAAGTAACTACCCCCCTTTTAACATACCATAACTTTTTAACAAAACAAGCTTGTGAAAAATAATTTGGCAAGAGTGTTCCTACACTCATTGACTAACTTCTGTGTGAAAATGTGATTGGTCTGTTGGGTCATGCATGAATGAGCATGCATTAAAGGTGAAAATGCCACTTTTCAAAAGTCACATGAGTCATCTCTTATGCCAAAATAATAGTAAATAATGACATTTTTTTCCTTTATTTATAAAGTGTGCCCACTCAACCATGTCATGGTTACAACCTCTTATGTTCGTACAACACGTAAAGATACATTTTACTGAAAAAATTCGGATTTAAATTTTTGCAGTAAATTTAATGGATTTTACAATTTCAAAATCGAGAAAGGGTGGACATTTTTAAATAGCGCTCACCGAAGCGTAAAATATGCAAAAAAGTGTCAAAGGAGGTATGAGAGGATCAAACGATAGATGATTAACATAAATAGCGATTAATCATTCACCAGAAACATAATTTGTCAAAATCCTGCATCAAAAAACCCCCAAAATGACCCTTGTGACTTTTGAAAAGTGACTTTTTGCCTTTAATATGTACTCATTCATGCATGACTTGACGGACCAATCACATTTTCTCATAGAATTTAGTCAATTAGTGCAGGAACATCTTTGCCAAATTATTGTGCTCAACACCGTTCTTTTTTTAAAGTTATAGTATTTTGAAAAAGGGGTTAGTTACTTTTTTTGTTGTGTTTAGTTCAGTGATATTAGTGATTGTTAAGATATAGAAAAAACAAAATGAACCTTGGCCCTATTTTCTCCCATAGACTTAACATGGTGCCGTGTCCCAATCTCCGTGTCCCAATTTGCTCCACCCCCCACCATCGTGTACTTAATCAGTCATAATTTTATCAATTGAACTCTGATGAAATAGAACTTGGTGTCATCTTAAAGCTTAATAAATTTGCTTTAAAATGAGAGGTAACTTGGAAGAATTGAATCACATTAAGGTACTCTAACCATTGTAAACATGTCAGATTTCCCTAAAATATGAAACGGCTCCACCCTAGAGCAGGCCCCAATTCACGACGCATGGCCATATACTAACATGAAATATAGTTCAGAGTGATGTTTTACAAGTTGTTAAGACTGAAATAAGGATAAACAAAGAGTAAAATGTTCCCACATTGAAACCAAAATTTCATAAAGTCACACATACAGGGTGGCCCAGAAAAAACGGGCACAGATAGGTTGAATTTTTCCCTTATTATCAAAAATATATATTATTTTTTTCCATTTGTCCAATAGCGTGTTCTTTCCTGAGTACTATAACAGTTTGATCAACAATTTTCATGTCAGAGCCAATTTTGCAAAGCAGTGAATTTCAGCTTTTCAAGCTGTAAAGCAGTAATGATGCGTTCTGGTGACGTCCCAAAGAAATTACACGTAAACTGGAATGCGTGTACGGAAATTACATTGACTCACAAACATGGCCTGAAAATGAAGAGTACCTAACCAAAATGGATGTTCTTGGTGCCAATTTACTTTTAAAAGAATCATCTATCAGATGAACTACATAAAGATGTGCAATTATTTTGGAAAATGCACCATTCCCTTTTTTTCTGGCCACCCTGTATATAAGAATTATTGAATATAGACCATAGACCATAGCAATTTTGAGAGAGTTTTGGAAATGGCTATGTAATTGTGAAATAACATGGCTGTCATTCTTTAGGAACAACTTATTGTAAGTTGTTGCACAATTCAGCAAAATTTTAACACTTAATCTTACACCGTCTCCAGTCCTACCTAGATCTCCGAGGTGCACCAGGCAGTGTTGACAGATGTAGAGACACGACGCACTTTTGGGTTGAACCAGCTTCTGGGGCGAGGGCAGCGTCTCTGAAAACAGTCCGAGTCGCTGGGCCTTGACACGGCACGCTAGATGGACGTTGAATGCGCTACATATTTCTTGTAAAAGCTGATGGAGATAAGTGCCAAATCTTATCAGTTCATGCCCAATGACATTTGACCTTTGACCTTTCAACTCAATAAATAATACAAAGAAAAAATCATTAAACAAATAAAGAAAGAATCAATCAATCAATCCATCCATCCATCCACTCGATCAATCAAACCAATCAATCAGTCCAATCAATCAATCAATCAATCAATCAATCAATCAGTCAATCTGTCAATCAATCCAATCCACCAATCAATCAATCATTCAATCAATCTATCTATCTGTCAATCAAATCTTACCTGAATATAAAATCCACTTGCATTATCTAGAAGAAGTGAGAGCATGGCTTGTACCTCTGACCTCTTTGGGTTCTATAAAAATAAAATTAAACCAGAATAAAAATGACTTATTCATTCATTCAGCAGATCAAATTGGTTGGAGATGAACATAGCAAGTTAATGCATACATAGTTTATACATTTTCTTCTTACAATATTTCTCTTGGTCAGTGTTTGTACTGCATAAGAATTACAATTGCGAGCAAATTTTCTTCATTTAACTCTTAATGTACCATGGAAATTACAGCTCTATGGACATTGCACATATTGAATAATACATACTTATATTTGTGACTTTGGCACATTCAAGGGTAATAATTTCCTACTATATTTTATGCTTGTATCAGGTAAATCAAGTTGGCCACATATTTAAAATGGGAGATGTATATTCATATGCAGATACATACTTCTAAATCTCATCCACGACCCATATTCAGCACCCATGAAGGCAAGATAAAATCCAGTATTCAACTCGGGACACAGTCACTCACACAGGAATCAAGTACTATATCAGGTTTCAGCTGTGAAAATTTCACCATCAAATATTTCCTTTTTGTTGTACAATTTCTAGCACAAAATGCCGTGACAATCCACTTATGACAAGGTTCGAGGTTCTACCACTGTTTTACTGCCAAAATACCAAATTATGACCTTTAGGTTTTCATTACAAACCATAAATTTCTAGACTAAAATTTTGTGCTAAACTCATTCTGAAGTCAGAAATACAAAATATGCTTTTGGTTTTTAGATATGTTTAGATTTTGTTGGTGTGTGTATGTTGCTGTGTAGCTACTGGGCGTATGTAGTCTTGATTCCAGACCATGCAAATAATAGTAGTAATAGTAGTAGTAATAGCAGTAATACTTTAGTAGTTGTATTAGTTGTAGTAGTATTCTAGTTTACAGGCATAAACCCTTGTCTGTCGTGCTACGCAAATCAGGGTCTGAACAATCTGTGCTGCAGACTACTTCTTCCATTAGACCTGTCGTTATAGAGGCTCGTTAATGGCACAGAATAGCAGACAAAATACTTAGTTCTTGTTCAAGGGCGCAGTGGTATTTAGCTTATGCCAAAGTTAGGGGCTGTGCCTGCAGTACTAGTGTATTCCTAGTAGAAATAGTAATAGTATGAGGAATAGACTTAGTGATTTGGAATGGTAGTAACAGAAGTAGCAGTAGTTGAAGTTTTAGGGTTACCACTGACACATTGTGTTCTAAATGTAAACCACGCAGCAGTTTTGAGATGACAGATTATTGGATAAATGCCTGAGTCAGCTCACTAAACATTGTAGAAGGAGGTTAACTAGCAGGAAGTGATTCACGGAACTCATCAAACATAGGAGGGGGGGCGGTGGGAGAAGTAGGGGATTTCTCATGGCATCAACGTGGCTTGAAGGTTGCCGAACGATGACAAAGTCATTCCAAACATTGTTTTACTTCATGTTTCAGACTTTCAGTACACCCATCACAAATTACATGTAGATTGCAGTACAGTTGCAATGTACATTTATCATTCACAAAAGAGATGAGTCGTGTTCTGCCATTCTTACAAATACCTAATGTCCCAAAATGGATTGTTAGTATTTTCACTAGTCGTTTCAATGATTGAATATACATTTAATCTAAAAAAACACACAAAAATGGATAGCATTTTGAGGTGGATAACATGCTTGGATGGATAATATCAGAGAACATGACACGCGTGAAATGAACGGCACAAGATAGATTGAAATGGAAAACTGATGAGGAGGCCTTCTTCAGTAGTGGAGAGAAATAGGCTAGATAGATAGATAGATAGATAGATAGATAGATAGATATGATAATGTACATGAATAGATGAATAGATAGATAGATAGATAGATTAGATAGATAGATAGATAGATAGATCATGCTTATAGTAGAGGTGGGCTATAGAAGCCAATTAGGTTACATTTTCTGATCATGGCATCACACCCTAGTTTGATGACTTCTGTGTACGACACAATATTTGCAAAAAACATGGAAAAAATGCTAAATCAGGGTGCCCAGGGCGAAAAACTACTGAATCCAAGATGGCGCCATACATGTTATAAATTAGTTTTTTGAAATTTTGGGGCTCTTTCTGGGATTTCTTCTGATATTGGGGTGTTCTAGTATGTTTTGATGCCTAGTACTCATTAGTGAAGGTTTCATAAAATTGGTTTCGTTTTGCGAATGGGTACTTTGGTCAAATTTAGCTGAGGGCGCTTTCATAATTACGTGCTAACTTTCACCATTTACATTTCACTGCACCATCGGATTAAAGATAATCAGCATTCTTACCTGCTAGTGAAATTTGTACATCCTTACTTTATTCGTTTCACAGTGTCCTTTCCGTGTTTCCAAGGTAATTGAAATGTACAGGGAAAAGTTCGTTGACCCCTATGCTTTAGAATAGGAGACTGCCTTGAAGTATTAAAAGTGGTGGCTACAACCAAAGTATAGAAGATATTCAGCTTAAATTTCATGAGGGATCAGCCATGGATTCTCATTCTACAAGAAGTTTCAGCTGCAGCGAGGCAAAATCTGCGAGATATGAATAAAGCGCCCTCAAGGCAAATTTTGAAAAAAGTGCAATTCTCGTAAACGAAAATCAAAATATTTCCATAGAACCCTTCATAAATGTATCCTGGCACTGTTTTACACTAAAAAACACACCACTAGTAATAAACACATTCAAATTAAGCCATAAAGCTGTAAAATGTCAATTTCTACATAAAATTATGGCGGCCATTTGATTTTTTGTTTTTTGGCCTGGGCACTCTTGGATTTCACATTTTTCGTTCTGCTTTCAAATGGGTCAGTAGGTCCATCTTCTCAGTCAAATTAAGGTGATGAGCATGTTGGAAATCGCACCCTCTAATAGCCCCACCCTCTACTAAAAGCAACTCCAAACACATAAATGTGCGTTGCCAGTGCTTCAATTACATTCTGAACAAATGTTCTGATTTTAAAAGAGAATTGTGCATGTATTCTTCCATTTCCCAAAAAGATTGCACATGATAAAATGTAAAATATGTAACAAATACTGAATGTAAACCTAACTAATTTAAAGTGATTTACTGAGGGTTGCCCCTTTAAATATGTAAAAAGGGTAACAACAAATTACTGTGAATTCCTGTCATACTTTTTTTAGAGCACTCATTGAAAGGGTAATATCTGTGGAGCAAAACTGCACAAGTGACACATTATGAGTTAAGTATGTCCATATGCCCATGCCCATACTGTAATACTGCTTTCCCCTTATTGCAGCGTGTAAATGGATGTCAGAACAACGTGTTTTAGAAGGAGTGGAAACCCATTTCTCTCCTTTGACGCCATGATCCAAGCTGCGGAGAAGGTATTCACTGCTCAGCACATTAACCACGTGGTTAACAAAAGACTGCATTAATTTGCAAGAATTCAATTTCCAGAATGGGTAAAGGTCTGGTTAAGTGGATGATAGACAAGCGAGTATTTGTAATGTAAAACTGTATTTTCAAACTGGAAAATAATACAAGAACATGCAAAAATATGCATTACTTTCAAAGTACTGAATCTCAAGATCACATACCAAAGTTTTTAAAATGGGGATTTAAAACATGCACAAATGTGTGCAAAGAAGTAAAATATAACATTTTCACAAGCCTACATTATTCTCTGTATCAGTAATAACACATAAATTATAAGTAGAGGATTTAGTATTTGTTCTGTTCACTATTTCTGACAATAAATATTCATAAAGTATAGCTAAAAATCTATTACAGAGCTGTAAATATCTAAAATTAAAATATTGTTTGGTCCCCGAAGTTGATAGCATTGTAAAAGTGCAGCTTGGGCCATTGCAGAGTGTCATGCATTCAGTTCTCATTTCTTAGATTCCCGCATTCATCAGCACAATATCCAACGAGCTTCCACTCCTTCTATAACAGCTCCCTGGTATTACGGGCCCGACTGACACCGCAGACAAACAACAAATTCCCGTCACAACCGTAACATACAAACAGCACAGTCACACCACAAATGATGATTGTTACGACAGAATTACCCACTCCATGACGTTTATTTTCCCATCACCATCTTCCTCCTCCTCGGTCACGAGACCCGAGTTCACATGAGGTCATGAATTAACATATTCAAATGATCTTATTTACATAGCCGTAACACTGGTCAGAAAATCGTGACTCACCATGCGATCGCGGGCCTTGTGCTGCAGCGTTGAGATGTGATTCTTGAAGACATGATTCCACAGTTCCTGCTCCAGCTTCTTGTCCAGCGCCGACTCGAGATCGCCGAGCAACAACTGGTGGAACGCATCCTGCAGGGCCTGGCGTGTGACCCACAGGTCACCTCGACCTTCTGTAATAATAATAATAATAATAATAATACAAAACATTTATTTGGCGCTTAATATGGGCGTTTCTAAGCGCACTATTTTCTGTCTATGATATAATACCAAAAATTAAAGTCTATTTTCTGTCTATGATATAATACCAAAAATTAAAGTTAAATGCAAAAAGAAAAATATATAAAAAACCTTAAGTAATTCAAAACAATCAATATTTAAATTAGTGAATACTGAAAATCAAAGTTGGTGTGCACCCCCATTGACCGAACTACAACTGGGACATTCCAGAGAACTATTTATTAAAAAGGTAAGTTTTCAGCAGGGTCTTGAACTGATTCACGGAAGTGGCTCGATGTACATGTATATGGGCAGGTAGAGAATTCCACAGAGAAGGGGCAATTGCAGAAAAAGCGTGATCACCATATTTTGTGGAATGGACATCAAACAAAAATACAGGTAGGCAGGGGCAGTGCCAGAGGATAGGGAAGGGGGGACACCCAGCCCCCTCCCCCCACCCCCAGGAATTGAATGTTTTTCAAAAAATTCCCCCCCCCTCCATTGTTGTTGATTTGGATGGTAAAACAAAAAATTTGGCGGGCAAAAAATGCCTTTTGTCATCATCGGCCCCCAGCCCCTCGCTTGTCAGATGCTGTTTGGTTTGCAGTTTGGCTAGTAAAAAAAAATTGGGGCAGGCAAAATTTTCCTGGACGGATTCACTGGTCCTATGATTTTACCCTGGTGTCACCCCTGAATGTAGGGACAGTAATTCTCCGTTTTAAAACAAAGGGGCTTTTCTGTTTCGAAAAATCTGGAATTCCATTTCATCTTGCCTGAAAAATGGGAATTCTGTGTTGCCATAGATTTTTATAGTAAACATGACAATTCTGTTTATATAGAATTTACAAATATTTCATACACTGTTTTGCCACCATTTCCGCATTTTTTTTCTTGGTCAACTTTTTCTAATTTTGTTATTAATTTCATGGTGTTCTGTTTCAAGTTGTGAAAATTGTCCATTTCAATAAACAGGGGATTTCCCTTTACCCCTTCAAACAAGTAAAATGATCTCATCTAGATATTTACTAGCCCAAAAGAAAAATGTACTTGTCTGAAAATATTAAATGATTTTAAACATATTATTTCTCACTAATTTTAACCACAAAGACCATTTTTATGGTATTGGAATTTTATTTCACACTGGGGGTTGCAAAACGTGTGATTGTGACAGAGGACTTCATAAAATTTACCAAATTTTACACTCCAGCGTCCTGACCTAGCACAGTATATGAAGAACAATGTACCAAATAATGATAAAATTTAATATTTACATTAACCGACAATAAATTTACCACATTTCACACATTTTTTTTTTTCACTTGTGGTAACAATTTTTAACTAGTTTTCCACATTCAATGCCAAATTTTCACTTGCCAAAGTGGGCAAGTACATGTACATTTTCAATTACAGATCATTTTACTTGCCCGATGTGTCTTGCTTGCCCCGGGCAAGCAGGCAAGTGCTAGTGTTGAACCCTGCCCCTGTGCCCCACAGTAGCCTATCCATCATGACATTTCGTTTTATGATTACCACTGCAGTCTTACCTGTAAGCTGTGCCTTAAGGTCATTCGCCTTCCTGTGAAATTAATTGAGAGGATAAAACAAAACTGTGTCAAAATAGTCAGTATTATGATGACTAATTACAATGATGAATACATGTGGTGAAATCCCAATGGCATAGCCTGGAGTACTTCACACTTTCAGAGGGAGCTCAAGTGGGCAGTTCTTCTTTGAAGGTACACGTACAGTCCTAGAGTGTACTCTGAGTGAGGGGCTTGAAATTTTGTAGAGAAAAAAAAATGACCATGTCCAGACTAGGTAAATATAGTTAGGGAAGACAAGGCCAAAACTACCCCACAAGTATTCACTATTAAGAATTTACTTATTCATTTATTTTTATTTTTATTTAATTTAATTTTTTTTTTTTTTTTTAGGGGGGGGGGGTTTATGAACACCTCTTACCCTGGACCCACCCATGTATGTAAATGATTAAATCATTTTAAAAAGTACAAAAGGAGTCACAATCCTTACAGCCCTACAACTTTTGTAAACTTTCATCAATCTACAATAAACATTTCAGTAGAAATAGATTATTGTAAATCATATTACTTACACCATTTTACATTTTTTCTTTTGGGGGGGGGGGGCTATTTTTACATTTTTGTGATGTTGTATTACTGCTTTAATTCTTAACCCCTTGGGGACAACAGGCTCGTACAGAAGCCCAGTACATCTTACACTCAGAGACAAAATGCTTCCACAAAAGCCCCCAAAATATGGCAAACCTTTGATATAAAGTGAAGTTATAGTGCGTACAAATGGTTGCATCCCACTATTACACATTTTAACCACTAAAAATGTAGAAACTTGCATCTGTTTGTGAGATTTACTTGGCTTCTGTACAAGCCTGCCGTCCCCAAGGGGTTAAGGTGCAAAATTCACAGATCTGCACCAAATAATACACATAAAGTGCATAGAGGTTGAATCCTCTGGCATGTTAAAGAGTTAATTTTGATACAGGATGTTATAGTCAACTTAATAATAACTCAATGTGCTGAAGTCACAAATATGCATCACACAAATATACAATGTCCATAGAGCTGTAATTTCCATGGCACTGTAAGAGTTGAACATGCTCTATTGAGCTACATGTACATGTAATTAGTCTATTCTACATAATTATGACTATGAATGAATAAGTAAATTAATTCATTAATGTATAACAGCCATTTCATAGTGACCTGTGTGACATTTGAACAAAATTTTAAGTTTTATTGTATTACTATTGTGAAATTGGCTTTATTCAAATTAAATTTAATATATTTTTTAGTCCAGGCATTTGGAATGCATGTTTTAGTCCTATAATTGCTCTATGACCAATAGTTTGTTATTTATCACAATTTCTTTGATGTGACTCGCGTGACAGGATAGAAAAGAGGAATTTTGACAGTACTTGAGTCAAATAGATTTTCCTATGAAACTACAAGTGTGATTTATGTAATCTTTAGTGAACTACAAAGTGAATGCCCTACTACTATTATGCATAAGTTACATTTTGGCAAATTTTCGTTTTTGTGAGAAATGGCCGAAAGAAAATGGACTCAAGTGACACAAATGCATGACTCATGTGACGCAGTTGCTCGTTATAGTTGTCAATGGGGTTTAAAGACTTAAATTATGATTTTATATGAATAAATAATTATGACGTAATTGTGAATACCTTATGAAAGAATGTGAAAATTCTAGTTTTTCAGGACTTTTTAAAAAAATTACCCATTCTGGGACTCACGTGACATATTTTACAAGTGTTTTCATAGTGAAATAGGCATACAGTGAAACCTGTCTATAGTGGCCACCCAAGGGAAACAAAAATGTGGCCTTTATAGACAGGTGGCTGCTATAGACAGGTCCTTAAACACATGATTTGTCTCCAGGGGAATCATTTTAGTGGCCACTATAGACAGGTTGGCTGCTATAGAGAGGTGGCCGCTAAGACAGGTTTGACTGTATTTGGAAAATATGACAAGCATTTGAAAAAATTATCAATGTTTCATCAAACTGACTGGAAAAGCTTACCTAATGAAATCAGATAAAGCAATCAGATTCACTTATTTTCTCGGTTTTTGATCTATACTTTGGTTTGTGACTTGTCCGACATACAGCATGCGTGACTCGCGTGACACTCTTGAGATTGTTTTTTCTTCAAGGCATGCATGGCAAATGAAAATTTTTATAATTTTCTTGATACACTACCACCATATCTTCACTTACATATCAAACACCAGCTGAAACTCTTTCTAGTTTTTTTAGTAATCTCAAAAAAATCCCCTTATTTTGTGACTCGCATGACATATTTCGCAGGTGTTTTCATTATAAGGAAATACTGGGAAAACACAAAAAGCATTTGGAATTTTTTTTGATGTTTTATCAAATGGAATAAATGCAGATAGAGCAAAATGTCTTGAATCGGCTTCATTTATTTTCCCAGTTTGTGATTTAGTCCTCCAACCCTTCTTTTTTACCACAATGTTCAGGAGGCTGTAACTTTAATTCTAATATTTAATTAAATTTTGAAAAATCTTTGAGATTTAAATGGTTTTAATATTCCTCTTTTGAATTATAACTGACAAAAAATCACTTCCTTCATTTTAATTTTCGAGTTTGACATTGACCCTTATATGGAATGGCTGATAAAGTTAAACAGATAAATAGATAAATAGTCAGTACATATATCATTCAACACATGTCTTAATGAATAAATGAATCCATAAAATATTTCACTTAAAATGACTGGAATACATATGCAAAAACAAACATAATTTCTACTCCGACAGCTTGTGACATCATCCTCTTATCATCACGTCCACAAGCATCATCATCATCATCATCATCATCATCACCCTGACGACTTTGTTTGTCACCTTGGGATTGCTCTTTCAAGGCTGAAATTTTCAAGGCAAGGTCTAATTCTGTGAGTTTTTGGAGACAACATGCCATGTTCAAGGACTTTTCCAGCTCATGTATACTACATAGGTTGCATCTTCCCAGGTACAGCAGATAATTATGTTACTCATAAGTTTCTGCAATCTCCCCCTCCCCTCCATCCATCTATCCCATAAAAATAAATTCAGATATCCTTGCAGATAATCTGGAACATGTGCCAAAGAACATTGTAAAGACATTTACGTAATCTAGGCACAGAAAGGTGACATTCTTGTGTAATGACTACGACACAGCTCAACTGTCATTGATGGTCTCATGTAAGTGATTTCACTACACACAGTGGGCGGCTGAGTTTGTAAGAGTACTGTGGCCTATTGCATAAACCTTTAACCGGGAGTTTTTTTCCTATGGGAAAATGCATGGTAAAATCATGCTAACCCGAGATTTTCCCGGTTAAAGTTTCATGCAATGGTCCCAGGACTGAATAAGACTGCCTGTGACTCAAGATCTCAGTCCAGTACACACTTTAATAAATTTTCATAAAACAACGTACTAAATTTGCCTCAATAAAATTTTAATTCATGAAGAAAATAATGTTCAATGTCATTAGGTCTACTTCCCAAAATGGGAAAAAAGGAAAAACATAACACGGACAATGCAAAGTGTAGCATCCCCTCGCCGAGAGCCAAAACTTGATATAAGCATGAACTGTGAACTTTGCCTCTTGGCCTACATAATCCAAAATCATACTTAGGCTGTATTTTAACACTATGTAACTTCGTACCAAATTTCATTAAAATCTGTCTATGATTACTAAGTTATGAAAAGGAAACCATATTTTCAGATATGCACAATTAGCTATTTTCACATAGATATATTCAATGAGATACATGTATGACCTTTAACCTAAACACATACACCAAGCACTTCAAACATTAAAGCACAAGTTCAGTTTGGTGTAGTTTTTTGTATTTGAAAGCTTTATGCCCAAGGTCAAAAATCTTGGGGGGGGGGGGTCGGGAATGTAGTCAAAAATTTGTATGTGTGGCTTTCCCACAGAACCCCCCCCCCCCCCTCCCGAGAATTGTTTCATCAATGTAATCAAAAATAACAAACCGAAAGACATTCAGAATCTGTTATTGGTGTGATATGACTAGGGCTGAGTCATGATGGTCATTTACCATTTAAACGCCAGTCAGAGGGTGTAAACGTTTACAAATTTCCACGTACGTATAAACAATTTTTACCCTTTTTTCTATTCTAAAACAAGACATCCAAAATCAAACTACACAATTTCTTTTTAGCATAATACGGAACTTAATATTCACGCTAATAATTTCTGATCCTAAAAAACGACCTCCCAACAATCGGTTCTAGCGTAATGCGGAACTTAATATTAGCGCTAATAATTTTTGATCCTAGAAAACGAACTCCTGACGATCCTTTCTAGCGTTAAAAATGTAGAGGACCTCTGTCCTCTTGAAAATTTCCTAAAGACAAAGTGTATGGGTCTCAAAAGATTTCCAGCATTCAAGTGGGATTCGAGTTACAAAAGGATTATCACATATCTATTCACAAATGCAATGTTTGGCCTTTATCGCAGAGTCAGGCTACCAACTCCCCATGGCAGTCCATTCACAGCGGTATCTTGACTCTGTGTGCGATTTTTAAAATGTACAAGGCCAAAAAATGCTAGATAGGATCAAAATTATTTCCGCTTAACGTTAGTAAGTTAGACGTTTAATGAATACAGTCAAACCTGTCTTAGTGGCATGCAATAACTCGGGTCTGCCATTTAACTCTACGGGGATCCGCACACTAGACCGATCAATCGCACGCACTTGATGCAGTTGCAATGGAGGCGTTTTGATACGATCCGAGTACGAAAAGAAGATATTTTTGAAGAAAACAGAAATCCGTCAGAAAAATCAGTAAGTTTGAGAGATGTGCTGATCCCATAAAAATCAGGAGGAGTAATGATTTGACCTAAAACTGCTTTCCAATATGTTTTCTTCGCAAAGCATTCGCGTTAAAAAATCTAGTACTCGGCGTGAGACGCCGAGTGGCTTCGCACGAACACTCCGTATGGGGCCATCGGTCGTTTGTTGAGGGGGGCCGACTGATATCATGATGTCAATATTGTTAAAAATGAGAAGCCCCCGAATAAAACGACAGATTACATCGGTCTACTGTAAGGGGTAACATATTATACAAATAATGACTGGGCGCATCAAATTACCAGCCCGAGGTTGTCTTGAAAAGGATTATTTTTAAAATGATCCTTTTCAAGACAAACGAGGGCTGGTAATTTGATGCAAAGACCGACATCACAGTCATTTTAAATTGTTTTATTCAACGTCACGACAATGGTTGATATAAGAATATATATTTTGGTTGAATGATAATTGCATTGCCTTTCGCCCATTTCACTTTGCGTATTCCGTGCGTGTGCGCGCATCGATGCGACGCAAAGCATCCATGTCATTGACCGTAAATGCGTGTGCGTAGATCCATTAAAATGGAATTTCGGTGCGTGGCCCTGCGTCAAGTTAACGGTATGCACGCGTGGGTGTTGATGTGTTGCGAAACCAGTTCGATGCACTCAGCAGCGCACTGGCAGATCGTGTATTCAGTACGGCCAATGAGAAGCAGCAAACTGAGTGGAGGTCCTCCCAAACCGAAACGTGCCGAATTGATTATTCGGGCTCTTTCGTATTAGCGTGCGCGTCCATCGCGGTCCGCTGAGTACTGCAATGAAATAAACCCTCCACCGCGTATACAGTATGTAACTCGAAATGGAGCTAGCGAACAGGGTGACGGCCCCGAGTTTTGTTCTCATCAGGCCGGTCAATGGCCACGATTCAATCCCTTTAAATACGCGCAGAAGAAAACAAACACCCCGTGAACGTGTACATACAGTTGCGGATTCTGTACGCAAGCGCTATTTCTTCACGTGTTAATTTAGACTTCCGAGATACGCACGCCTGTAAAATTGATGCTGCGCACTTTCAACGACCGGGCGTTACACTCCTCGCGGGCCCGGGCGGTGCTCAAAATAGAAAATGTCATGTGCATGTGTGACAGACATTGAACCAATCAGGATTACAAACAAACTTAACCAGTTAAATAACATCTATTGCACAATACGTCTCTTAATTGTAGGTTGTGCGAGTGCCGATTACGTACTGTCCACAGGCACAGCTGCACTGACTGGTGCTAGCCTATATACTGCACTGCTCATCATGCATCATGCACCGGTTTGAAGATTCATTGACATTACATTGCATTGGCATTGCATTGTAATTGCGTACGTTTACCGAAGGACCGCCAGTTTTACTACATGTCCAGCTTATCTACGAAACGACGTGTTAATTTAAACATTTTTTTCTTAACACCAAATATTAAATTTTCATTTCTGAGCAATCTCACCGTAACAGTTGGACAAAATTCATCACATTTCAAGCATTTCCGCTGAGTTTGGTAGCAGACTTCAGCCCCTAGGTGGCCGCCATCATAATCAATTATAATTGAAAGATTTTAATGATTGCAGCATAAAAAATGATAATAACTTTTAAATTTATACCTTAAAATTGTATTTATATATTTTTATTACTAATTATAATTTTATTTTGATTTGAAATCTTAAAAATTATGATGATTTTTATTTCATTGAGTATTAGGTGTGACCATATGCGATCGAGCTGAGCACTTCGTCAGGTGAGAACTTTTTGATTCGACTCGATATCCGCGATGTCGCTATCAGTATTCAGTCCTTCGCGTTTCCGAATACTCGGATTAGATCCCCTTATAACTTTTGATTTTTTTCTTCTTCTGATGGTAGATGTGTCCATTGCAAAACTTTTGCCTTCACAAATAGTCTGTGTCAGTGTTTATGGTTTGGTTTGTTTGGTTTAATTGTTTGGATTGGTTTGGTTTCTTGGTTTGGTTTGGTTTGGTTTGGGTTTGGTTTGCGTTGGGTTTAATTGGTTTGTTGGTTTGGTTTGGTTGGTTTAAATTGGTTTGGTTTGGTTTATTGTTTTGTTTTGGTTTTGGTTTGGTTTGTGGTTTGTTTTGGTTTGGTTTGGTTTGTTTGGTTTGGTTTAATGGTTTGGTTGTTAATTGGTTTGGTTTGGTTAATTGTTTGGTCTTGGTTTGGTTTGTTTGTGGTTTTGGTTTGCGTTGGTACTTTTGGTTTGTTTTGGTGAAACTAATTGGTTTTAGTTTGCTTAGATTAGCATTGTTGATTGCGCTGTATAGTTTGGCCAGGTACTGTTTAAATGTATTTTTGGCGTTGATTTGATTTTGTGGTTGGTTGGTTTGAGTGTTGGTCTTGTTATGCGGCCTTTGGTATTTGCGGTGTTGGTTTGGTTTGAATTGGTTTGGTTTCGTTTGGTTTGGTTGTTTGGTTTGTTTGGTTTAATTGGTTTGAGTTTGGTTTTGGCTTTAATTGCGTTTGTTTGATTTGGTCGGGCGGGGGCTGGGTATGCCTTAGTAGGCTAAACGGGAGTGGTGTCGCTCTATAGGTAGACTATTCTGTCGCCAAAAATCCTTAAACATGGGTTATGGGTTGTGGTTGGGAAAAAATCCTTTAAATATGGGTCATGATTTTGAAATTTCACGATTTTACACTAGATATTTTCGCCCTATTTTCATCCGCTATAAAATGCTAAAAATGTGCCACTTTTTTCAATAAAACCCTGAATAATAGTAGGTGACCATTTCTGCCAAATTAGACCCTTAAAAAGGGTCGGTTTTTTTTCG
The DNA here is from genome assembly GCA_001188425.1 of Eucidaris tribuloides. Taxonomy (NCBI): domain Eukaryota; kingdom Metazoa; phylum Echinodermata; class Echinoidea; order Cidaroida; family Cidaridae; genus Eucidaris; species Eucidaris tribuloides. The sequence continues at coordinate 80,584 of JZLH01S0287058.1, forward strand.
ACGTCAGTCCGCCACACCCCGTCGGAACAAATCTGGAGGTACCCCCCCCCCGGGGTGGTTGGTTTGGTGCCGGGGCGGGCACGGTCATTACAGGGTGCTACCCCATGCGGCGTGTACCCTAAATAAGTAATTATACTGTCGATCTTCTGTCAATACCCTAAACAATGTATGTCAAGTCTGAAAAGTAGGCGGCCTGGCTCATAAATAGGCCTCCCCTTTTTTCTTGATGTTTGGCTGATTTTGATACCCTTTTCACTTACGCGCGTACATCGCCGACCGTAAAAACAAACCCTTTTTACGCTTTTTTTTCTCGCGCGCATATAGGCCCCCTATGTGTAACCACCTTGAATTACAGTGCCCCCCCCTCTCCCTGGGCGTTTGGTTGCGTTTGCGTTTGGTTTGGTTTGTACTTTGGTTTGGTTTTGTAAACTAATATTGTTTAGGTTGCTTGATTAGATTACTTGAGTTGGCTTATAGTTTGGCCGGGTAGTTTAGATTATTTTGGCTTGATTTGATTTGGCTTGCCGGGTTTGGCTTGGTTTGGTTTCGTTTGGTTTGGTTCGGGCTTGGTTTGGTTTGGTTTGGTTTGGTTTGGATTGGTTTGGTATATGGTTCGGTTTGGTTTTGGTTTGGTTTGGTTTGGTTTGGTTTGGTTTGGTTTGGTTTGTCGATCTCTGTCAATATACCCTAAACAAGCATGAGTATACCCTAAACAAGAATGGGGGCCTATAATACCCCTTTTTATTTTGGCGATTTTGATACCCTTTTCACTATACATCGTCCGACCGTGAAAAACAACCCTTTTTACGCGTTTTTTTCACCACGCGCATAGTGTACACCCCCCCCCCCGGCCCTTGGTTTGGTACTTCACGGGTTTGGTTTCATTTTGGTTTGGTTTGGTTTTGGCGGCGCCAGAGTACAATTAGGAGGGGCGAATTCCGTACGGAAAAAAAAAATTTGCCTGCCAATTTTTTTTTTTACTAACTGCAAACCAAACAGCGTCCGACAAGGTGGGGGGGGGGGGGGCAGGGAGCCGACGACGACAAAAGGTATTTTTACTCACCTAGTTTTTTTTGTCACTGGCCAAAATTACAACAATATAGGTTGGGTGAAATTTTCGAAATACGGTAAAAAATCCCGTCATTTTGATAAGTTTGAGGCCGCCCCCTCCTCTGCCCCCATGTGGCGCCGCCCCTGACTCGACAGGAGAAGGAACCTGTTTGTATAATGATTGAAAACTGCATTAGAAAATAATATTCCAAACTTTTGTCCATGATATAAACTCGCTTTAGCATTGTTTTCAACATCATTTTCCACTGATATAACGCCCCCCCCCCCCTTTCAGGCGGCCAATAGGCCCTACATATACCTCCTTTATGAACAGAAACGGGTAAGCATTTTTACCCCTATCATGGGCTTTGGACGGGAAGCCAGTTTGCAAGAATCTTCAGTCTTATTGAAGGGGGCAGACTTAATCAGAAGAAGGGGAAAAATCCGGCAAAATTACCACCACCCCCTCCCCGTCACATGTTTTTTTGAAAATAAAAAGCTACCTACTTTGGAATTGTTCGATGGTTTGAAACTATTTCAAACCGCCGTCCGACTATGATCTGAGTACCCCCCCCCCCCCTTTACGCCCCTCGTGTCTTTCGACAAGTGTGCCCCCCCCCCCCGGTGCCCCCGTGAAACATAATTATGTTTAGTAGGCTAAACTCTGTTCCGGCGCGCCTGCCCATCTGCACAAAAGTTGAATATAATTTACTTTAAAAATTATACAGTCATGATGCACAATACGCAAAGTTCTGTCACAAATGGGGGCATTCTTCTCCTTAAGAAGTGATCTTTTGGTTGTTGTTGTTGAAGAGAAGGAAAGGCGACCGTCGGAAAGTCCCCTCACGAAAGGCACCTTTTTCTCGCTTCAAGAGCACATAAAATAGGGCCATGTTATCACGGAAAAAGATGGAGAGGGCCCAATTTTTGCCACACCCGAGGGCATTTAGGTGAGAGACAAAAGCCCTTTTAGGCACATAATCATCATAATGTGCCTCTTCGTTGATCAAAGTATTCTCTTTACTCAACAATATATGCCGCGTCAAGGCAAAAATATACATGGAATAAATAATAACAAGAATAACAGAAAAACACCCTGAATGATGAATGTGCCTATATTTCAAAAAAAAAGGTTTCACTTCACTCAGTATGGGTACAAACCAAAAAAGGGCACATTTAATTTAGAAAAATGGCATTACTTACCTTTAAGTGAATTTTTTTATTGGGGGGGGGAGGAGTGGGGCAAACAGTAAGAAGGCCTAATTTTGCTACCCAATGAGGGCATTAAGATAAGATGCCAAATGCCCGTTTTAGTCACACAATAACTAATGAACGTTTAAGATAATTTACCCAGTTATGTCTTCTCTGTACTCTATATACGTGCCCTGTCAGTGGCAAAAGAGAAAGAAAATGTATGAATAAAAAAAGAAGAAAATAATTGTAACACATGTAATCGATAACAAATAACAGAGAATCACCTTCAGGGATAAAAATGCGTCAAAAAGTGTTACTTCACAAAGGGTAGGCCCCCTACATTTCTTTTTTTAAAAGGGACATTTTATTTCCTATCCCATTTTTTTTTCGGGGGGGGGGACAAGTACCCCTTGCCCCTCGCCCCCGGTTCCGCCGCCCCTGCCCCTAAAAAATCAGGAACCGCGCATGCGGTACCGTTGATTTTAATATCATGACAGTACTTTTTTCTTGACTTTCCTTGAACTTATTAATTGGTGAATGTCTCTGCTGGCTGTATATGCCGAGATGCCGACTCACCTCGCAGTTCAAGCAGTTTAGTAGAGCGCCCTCATGTACAACATTATAAATCATCATAGACTTGATCTAAATGCACATCTGAAACCCATGCATGCAGACGATAATAGTA
>JZLH01S0287092.1:5812-23160 GCA_001188425.1 Eucidaris tribuloides
GGCAAAAATTGGGATCAGCAAGAGCGTCACAATTGTCGCCGGCGACAATCTGTGCCGATTTGTCAACCTGATGGCACAGATTGTCGCCGGCGACAATTTGTGACGCGGCGACAATTTGTGCCGCAACACCGTACTTGTTCCCGGGCCACTGTGACTGACACTGTTCGACCACGACAAACCTCCAGACATTATGTCAACCCATTACCAGACAGCACTTCACTGCATCATCCATGACAGTAATCACATTAAGTGCTATCGTGCTTGTATACATTTAAGCATGCACGCATGCAATCACGTTCTCCTTTGTAACATTAGAATTATCCTCAATCGATAAAATACTAAACATAAATGAGATATACACTACCTTACCAACCGTAAAAAAAAAAAACACTCGGTTCAAGCTTGCCGATAATGCCGGTAGAATCTTTCAATTAATAAAATGTAAAAAAAAAAGAATGGAATTGAAGAAAAACAACGCTTCGCTCCAATTACAATAAACTAGGAAGGTAATCTCCTTTACAACCCTTCCACAACACACACAAAATTATTCATGTCCTTAGGCTGTCTATAAAGGACTTGCCTGTGAAATCTGAAGATCAGAAATTGCACACAGTTTCAAATCTCACTTCAGGCCTATAACACTATGTAATACCAGACGGTATGCTGGCATGTGTCAGGCACAAAAGGAATGAGTGGTCATCTACGTTCGTACAAACCTATTGCACTTAGCTGTCAGTGGCACTGTCCACTGAGGTTATGAGAAACTTACTGGCACTGTTTAAAAACAGACAAGTACTAATACTATAGAATTTTTGTCACTAACGACCAAAAAATAAATAAAATCGAACTCGAACGTTTACTACAGTTCCACTAGTTTATCCAAACCCAGGATGTGGTACATCATACAGTTTTCACACTTATTTCCTATTACCTGCACCCGTACCTGCATTGCACTCCCCCCCCCCCGAAAAAAAAAAAAAAATCCCCGACCTGTGACCTTATGACCCCTAAATCAAACAGTCGATCCGTCTAGGTAATAAGCCTACCTAAACTTCCGGAAAGTTTCAGAAAATTCCATCATTTCATCTTACAGATATTGAAAAAGTGAAATGCCGTGATTAGTGGGCTGTAACGTTCCACCCTTGAACTTTTGACCGAAAAGATCTTGCCAATGCTTCTGAATTTAGTGAACTTTTTAAAAAGATTTTTAAAAGGCCTACATGAAATCCATCATTTATTGAGATATCCCAAACAGCTTTTTGTGACCCACTGTAGGCCCTTACAAACTGCATATTTCAAAATTGATTAGCGATGACTTTTGACCGCAACATTTATTACGGCAATCTACGAGTATGACAATATAATATACCAATATCATTTAAATCAAAGATCAATTGCTCTTTTGAGGGTGAATTACTTGCATAGTAGGATAGGTCCTACAGAAAGTGACCTATGACCTCTGACCATGTCCTTTTGTTCCCAAGATTGAATCGATTCAGTCGTTTATAATGACACATCGTTTTTGGTCATTTTTAAATTAAAATCTGCCATTGCTTTCTGAAATATTGTAGTAGGTCTATGTAATGAGCTACACATTGACTTCATAGTATGCAGTCTTTTAGGTGTGGTCATGGGGTACAAGTCACCCATGACCTTTGACCTCCTGACCTTTAAGTTTTGATAAGTCGGCCATTTGAGTATAGTGAAATTTACTCCAACAAAGTTTTATGCAGATCCATATTCATGATATATTGCAATAAAATATAATGAACTTTTTAGTACATTGACCTTTGACCCATGCCTTTTGACATTTTATAATGGTAATACGTACTAAATTTGTGGTATCCCTCTTTCTTATAATCATAGATTCACCCCTGTTAGGAGCACGATATATATAGGTTTGTGGTTCTGATTATAACCAAGTCAACCCCCCCCCCATACACACACACACACACACACCACACACACACACACACACACACACACACACACACACACACACACACACACACACACACACACACACACACACACAAATAAAACGCATCACACAGGCAGATTGTTGCGTCATGTGTTGTATCTGTTGTCGGTATATGGATTTTCCTTGTAGTGTGAATAATATATTTCACCGTAACTAATAGTCACAGTATGGTGAAGTCTATAGAAATAAAGAGGTGTATCCATATGGGTTACACGTTGATATCGTGAATTACATATACACCTCATCAAAAATGGCAATCGAATGAGCACACACACCCACAAAAATGATGGAGTGAGAATACCTAAGCATTTATTGAACACCGAATATTAATTTCATAACTGCGTTACGAATAAATACGCAAAGCATAACTTGCTCCAGTTCGGGCTTTCCCGAAAGACCGAAGGTTGGATAGACCATGGACCCTGACGTCCATTGATAGACTGAAGGTCCTGACACTCTCGGCAAAAAAAAAAAATGTTGTGAAAAGGTTCTGTTTAGAACCATGGCGCCATTTTCTCAACTCAATTGTCTGGTGCTTATTAGCACCATATTTAAAGGTGAATATGGACCTTCTACATCAAAATGGTGTTTATACACACCAAAAATGATGCTTGTGTTGTGACAAAAAGGAACCTTTAGACTTTGATTTAGAGTGTAGCAAAATGCGACCGTGAAGGCGAAAATTCAACGATGTGTCTTATGAGACGTTTTCCGACAAAGTTAGACTTGTACCGAATATTTACGAGATGTTGTGTTCATGAAGTCGTATAGTAATGCCAATCCGGTCACGCTTGTTCTTGTTGTCGCATGTGGGATAATTTTGTGAATTTGCAGATAACACCAATCTAGAGAAAATATATTATTCGGAGAGATGGGGAATTTTTCCACGACCACACTCACAGCGATAAATTTTATTAATAAAAACTATCTATTCAGCGTTCTGTTTAATCCTCTGTTTTACCTATGAAAATCAAAAAGCTTGAAATTTGTTTTTATCTGTATAGGAAATTCAGTTTAATGGACCTCCAGTCTATCAACCTTCGGTATAACGGGATGTAAACATTTTAGTCTGGGTTATACACTCATGCTCATAATTATGGAATACCTTAGAGACATTTTAGAAGTTGCCATTTTTCCGTGAACGGTACATCTGGGATTAATATTTGCTCACCCCAGGTGAAACAATTATAATCTAAGTATTTCAGGACTGCTGAGCATTTTGTAGCGTCCGACCGACACTAAAACATGAGTTTAAAAATGGCGGTATTCAGAGTTGTTGTTGAGTCACGTGGTGATTACGCGCGTTATTAGACTTGTAACAGACAATTCTGATGTTAATTTAATGACAAGTTACATTAGATTAAAATATTGTGGTTTTTGTGTTGTTTTTTTAAATTAATTTAATTTAATACTTTTTTCATGATTTTTTGAGGATTTTTAAAAAGATAAATATAAACACAACAAAAAAGTAACTACCCCTTTTTGCAAAATACTATAACTTTATAAAAGCACGTTTGTGAGCAAAATAATTTGGCAAGGGTGTTTCTGCACTAATCGACTAAATTCTGTGTGAAAATGTGGTTGATCCGTAAAGTCATGCATGAGTGAGCACATATTAAAGGCAAAAATGTCACTTTTCAAAAGTCACAAGGGTCATTTTGGGGGATTTTTTTATGCAGGATTTTGACAAATTCTGTTTCTGGTAAATGATTAATCGCTATTTATGTTAATCATCTATCGTTTGATCCCCTTATACCTCCTTTGGCACTTTTGGCATATTTTACGCTTCAGTGAGCTCAATTAAAAATGTCCATCCTTTCTCAATTTTCAAATTGTAAAATCCATTAGGTTAATTGCAAAAATTGAAATCCGATATTTTTCAGCAAAATGTATCTTTACATGTTGTACGAACATAAGAGGTTGTAACCATGTCATGGTTGAGTGAGCACAATTTATAAATAAAGCAAAAATGTCATTATTTACCATTGTTTTGGCATAAGAGATGACTCGTGTGACTTTTGGAAAGTGGCATTTTCACCTTTAATGCATGCTCACCCATGCATGACCTGACGGATCAATCAAATTTTCACATAGAATTTAGTCAATTAGTGTAGAAACACTCTTTCCAAATTATTTTGCACAAACTTGTTTTGTTAAAAAGTTATGGTATGTTGAAAAAGGGGATAGTTACTTTTTTGTTGTGTTTATAATTGTTATTGCGCTCAAACGTATTTTTGTTTTTACTTTAGTCATCTCTTGAAATCCAAAACTTGCTTCACATACTGCGTTTTTGTGAAATAAACATTTTTCTTGAAAATTTTGGACGATATAGGAGAAAGAACTCAAGTATCAACAAAATATTCCATAATTATGAGCATGAGTGTATTATGAAGTTTTCGATTTGCATGACCAACGTGATTTGCGACATAAAGTTGGCATTGATACCTTTTGCACATGCGTCATACTAAAAATGAAGTCGGTACCCTATTCTTGTTATAGCATACGTTCTGCTTTGCAGTAAAAACGCAAATTTCACGATTTCTCATCGCAGATCACGTTTGTGGTGAAATAGAAAGTACCTTAATATAAATCTTACTCTTACAGAATGATCTAATCAACATATGCATTTAATTACATACTGTAGCAACAACAATGCAGATTAATGTTCTACGGGCTATCAATATAAACGATTACAATAAAGGCAAATTTAATATAGGTTTTTATTGTATAAATTACGTAAATACAAAATATCACTATAATTGGTAGTATCATTTTTGTAAATGCAGAAGTAAATAAATTTCAATTCACTTAAATTGAATTACAGTGCTATCCAGAATACCGTGCTTTTTTGTCTTAGAAATAAGATACTATAAGTGTTGCCGACAATAACTGTGAGTTTGAGTACAAGGGATGGAAATTGGAAATTTACTTTTTTCCACTGGACTAATAATGTTTCCAAATTGCTTAAAAAGGTAGCATGTTTAAACGATAACGAAGCTTTTGAATGTACAAGTCATCAGGTTATGACGAAGATATGAGCAAATCACAAGAAAAACCATCAATGTGTACTATTTAATAGCAAATGGTACTTGTCTAAAATAATCTGAAGTAGTCATCTGATTGGTCAAAATTGAGTAATTATTTTGAAACAGTAAACAATGACCCATGCACATTGTATGTTTGGTTGGTTGGTTGGTTGGTTGGTTGGTTGATTTTGTTGTTATTCTTTTTAATGCAATCACCAGTGAAATGTGTCCACTATCAACTACAGAGAGGTTTTGTTCTTGAACAAATCAATAATAGTTCGTCTTGAAATACAGGCGAATAGACATAAATTAGGCATCGATCTTGCCATTTCTAGAAGAGAATAGAGGTGCAGCATTTTGTCACACAAGTTAGCCTGTTTATACTCAATTCAACAACAAATTTTATATTATATATATGCCCGTATATACAGCAACTGACCATTTTGAAGAATAATTTAACATAAATTAACAATTTTATTCCAGTTTTAAAAATCCAAGCTACATAACCTTTTATGCTACAAATATCTCCGATAATACTTCAACATACTACATACCCGAAGAAATTGTTCATTTACAGCAATATAATATTGCTGAAGTAACTGTGATATTTCAAGCACACAAGCGAAATTGATCAAACTTTCTTTTTAATTAAATATTTTCTTTGCGATATACATTATACAAATATAAAGGAATTTGTACAAACATTAAATTCATTTTTTTTTCAGACAAATATTTTATTTCAGATAATCATACTAAAAATGGATATACATTAATCGTTTACCAACTGGAATGTTATTGAAATGTGATAATATGTGAGCATGCAGTAACTAATTTCGTAAAAAAAAGAAACTTTAATTTTGTTCGCATTTTATTAATTCCGCAGAGGTCATCCTGGCTGGACAAACACTGGATAATGTTTATCTGGAAAATAATCCATAATTATTAGATGCACACTTTCTTTCATTTAAAATAAGAAATCCCGAATGCAACCTTTTACCCTTGGATTTTCAACTGAAATGACTTATATATCACAAGTGTTCGGTAACATTTGAATGGCTAATTGTTACATTTTTTTGGTAATTTACGTTAACAGAACTTCTGACTATTAAATAAATGTCTGCACCCACACGTACAAAAATTACCGCCTTAATTATAAGCAGGTAATGTAGAAATTGAATAAGTTTCTATTCAATCTGATAATTTTCTGATATAATATGACTCGAAAAGCATGATTTCTGAATACAAAATTCCTTTAAAGTATAAAGTGATTTAACATTGGCTTTCGTGGTGCTACTACAGCAATCACTATTTGAACAATTTAATTACCGATAGTAGGAAATAACATTCATTTTAAGTTAAATTGCTATTGCTACATATTGCAAATTGAACAAAGGTAAGGCACAAGAGGTGTAAACACATGTAACAAAGACAGCAGACGTGATGCAATTACTATAATGATGATAATAATAATAATAATAATAATAATAATAATAATAATAATAATGATAATAATAATAATAATAATAATGATAATAATAATAATAATAATAATGATAATAATAATAATAATAATAATAATAATAATAATAATAATAATAATATTAATAATAACACGTTCTTGTATAGCGCATAACACGCAGCTTATCGCACGTCCCGATGCGCTGTGTATTACCAGCGACGTTCGAAACTCCCTGGTATTACCTTCATGGTCGTGACAGCAGCTGTTACGCGCTTGAAGCTATGAATGACCTGACCAGGGTACCCATTTATGCACCTGGGTGGAGAGCAGCAAAGCAGATTAAGAATGTCTTTGCTGAAGGACATTAATGGATATAATTATCAAAAAAGAGTAAATTGTATTTTCTCACATCACTTAATCAGTAATACATCAAACCGCTATTATGTAGCTCTTTTTTTTTTCAATTTAATTCCATGGTGAAAAACAATGTATTAAGGTTAATCGTAGAATTAGTCTACATACCCGTGGCAATCAATTATAAACAGCAATATAATATTGCTAATCTTATCACTCAAGAGAGATCGATCAAACATTTTCCATAGTGAAATATTCTCTGTGCGATATACGCCCTACATTCACCAAAAATAAAGGCAATTGTACAAACTTTAAAGTTAATTTTTAAACAAATATTTGATATATACAGTAATCCATTATACATGTTATATTCAAAATGAACATACATTAATCGTTTTGAAATGTAAAGATTCACGACAATTAACAATAGTAACATTTCACAGTAACCAATTCCGTAACACAAAGTTACCAAAAACTGTCGCAACTCTCTATTCTGTAGAGTTTATCTTGATAGGACAAACAATGGATAATGATTATCTGGGGAAAATCGATCTTAGATGCATAGTTTATTTCACTGCTAATAATTGTCTCGAATGCAACTTTTTCCCCTTAAATTTTCAGCATAAATGGCATACATAATGCACGTGTTCATTGATGTTTGGACGGGTAAGTTTTCCATTTTTATAACTTTAAACAGAACTTACTTTTTAATTTAAGTTAGTAAAAGAAATTCAGTTCCATTCAAATTAACAAACATGTATCGTAATTTCACTATTTATAAGAGAATATATATCTTTCAGGATTCTTTTTGTTTCCTTTGTTTTCATTTTTAGTGCAGCATTTGAACACTAAAATACATAGATTTCGTCCAAAAGGTGACAAATACTATAAACAAAAACAATGAATGGGGTTCTACTTTCATTGTATGCCTGCTATTGATAATCATAAACGTGTATATAAATTTATTTAGTGTGTTCATGATCGTTCAACAAAGGTAGAGAAATTGCCGAAACTATTTTACAGTATTTCAATATGGTAGTCTTTCGAAAGATTGGTAATTCGTTATAGCGTTATATATAAACAAACATAATCACTGCATTCCCTTACAGCGTGTATATAAACATTAGTATTTAAAAATTAATAGCAAAGACGTGTTTAGAAAATGTATGCTGAGATTATTTACACTTAGTGTTTAGAAATTAGACACTGATATTTAGTGATTTGACACTCGTTTTTCCTCTGAACATGTTTATAAAGTGATAGCAAGAATCTATTTACAAAAACGTTTGTTCACTAAACACATTTTTGTACAGTGTAATTTTACTATGGGCCTTCAGCAATGATGTCTTGACTGGCATGATTTCTGAAAACAAGATGTCCTTTAAAGTAATGTGACTTAATGTTGATTTTGTGGTGATACAACAATATATGAACAATTATGAACAATTTAAATTACCCATAAATAAATAAATAATATAAATAATAACAATAATAACATGAATTTTAAGTTGCATTGCTACTTATGTTGGAAAAATAAGGCACATGAGGTTTAAACACATCTAACGAACATAGTCGTAATATATCTTTACTATTAGGGAAATAATCATTAAAGAATAGTAACCTTCATTAATTTTCTTACAGTAAAAAGTTAGGATTCAAGATGTTTATTTTTTATGGAAATATCAGTACGTTATACATTCCATTAAACCGTTGAAATAAATAGGTGAATTTATGTAATCTATGAGCGTAGTCCAAGAATTTTTGCTAAAATCTACGGCACAAACAGAATTATAAACGTGTGAATATGATTATTTCATAAGAGATATAACAGTGCAGTGTATACGTGTTTTTTCCTATTTAGCAAGAAAAACCCACAATATTTACACAAGTTACAATGTGAAATAATCCTTAAAAACATAAATTGTTTGCACTGTATCCTTGATTCAAATGTATGTGTTATATTTCTTTTGAATCATTAAAAAAATGAATATTGTTGTTTTGTACATTTGAAAATGTGATTTTATACATTGTGAAAAGAATTCTGAAACCACTAAATGAAACAAAACATTTCATTGTAAAATAATGGAACCACTAGGAATCTATTTCAGTATGACAGCTGTTATAACAGTGGGGTTAAGATGTGCTTAGTAATACAGATTTAGTGACCCAACTTTTACTCGATATTATAAAGTATTTCATCCCTCCCCCCCCTAACTATTTGAGAGCTATGAAGAAAATGTGTCATTTGAAGATGAAACCCCTGCTGGAAAGTACACAGTGTCCCACAGTGTGTTCACAGTGTGTTCTCTATTCACGCAGTCGGCTATGTGAAAACGCTCGAATTTAACAGTGTGAAGATGATTTCACATTGTGGTGAGGCTTTTCACAGTGTTCACATGTTCTGTTCCAGACTGTGAATTAATGATTCACAATGTTAAAACGCTCGAATGTAACACTGTGAAGAGATTTTACACTGTGTTCACAATGTGTTCACAATGTGTTCACACTGTGTTCCACACTGTGTTCCACACTGTGTTACACATTGTTTCACACTATGTTTTTTCCAGCTGGAATGGACATAAGAATAATTCAATCTAACCTTAAAGTCAAGTGACATGATTGGGAGAAGTCTACAAGACATCAAGAACTAAAATGAGTTGAAACATAATATTATACACTATAAAATATTATCAAGGCTGGCAGGATTTTTCTGGAATTTGTCTACATGAGGAGAAACAAGCATTCATTTACCAGTATTGCATTAAATAATGATCCTGATAGAAATTAAATCCATAGAAAGCTACAGAACAAATTGAACGTCGTAACAGATGTTTATGTTGATAACAATGGAAAAGAAACATATTAGAAGTTTTCACAGATTCTGGTTTCCATTGTGTCCTAAAATTGGGGACTTTTCCCAATCTTGTCATTTCCTTTTAATAAGGGAGAGTCTTAGTACTAGGACGGGTAATAAAATCTACACGAAGAAATCAAGAGAGTAAACTTCAATCAGTTGTCTTCTATACGATGTAGCAAATTTGAAGTATTGCGACATTTCGGTGCTACTGCTACTCGATCGTCAGACTGAAATTTTACGGAATGGTGATGTGCATTCGACGTGATTTCTTAACTTTAGAATGCACATCATGGCTGTTGGAATTTTGGGAATTAGTAGTGAAACTATTTATCTCATAAATGTGTGTGGGGTCCTCTTGGAGCCAATAGAGAATACCGTTGTAGAAGTTTACATCTAGTGGTGCTTTGTCCAATCCTATCAGTAAGGAGACAGCATTGTTGTCGTTGCTGTCCAGATTCTTGTATAAGATTGTTTTTTTCCCACTGTCACAGAAGAAGATACGCCGTCCTGAAATAGATATTTCCAAAAAGACGTTGTTCTAATTATTAAAATACGTTTTATGTCTATATTTTTTCCCGAAGACATTGTAAGCCAGATATCACTCTGTTGTCAATACAAATCACAAGATAAACTGCAACCTGAAGTGTCTACAGGAAAGAATCCTATCCACCCTCAAGACGATTTAAAATTCATGACTTGTTGGAGGTTATAGAGACCTGTTCACTTCACAGTCAATAGAAGTGTATGATAGTCTCTGTAGTTTTATTCTGGCCAGTTATTATTCACTATGAAAACCTACAATTGCAATGGCCCTGAGTCCTGGGAATAGGTTCGAAAAAAGGCAGCATGGTCCTTGCTAACTCTTTTGATCCCAGAACTCCTTGCATTTGTAGGCCTATAGAGACAAATCCAGGTATTTTGTTGAAATGGGTATACACTGTATTAACATACATGAAAATTTTGAATGAGTCTCAACTTTTTAAAACGCTGCAATATGTGGTACAGACGGACTTCATCACAGAACTGTTCATGGGGATGGGGGCACCGTGATATATTTATCTAAGAAACTTACCATACAAATAACCATCTTTTAAATATTGGTACCTTGAATACATTGTTCTCTCAGTCTTTATAAATAACATTATTATTTGGTATTTGCACTGTCTGTCAAAAAGGGGAATGAGCCGTATCTGTGTAAGATAACCCTAGACAAACTATGATGTAACGGGGTATTCTCAATAAATAATGTAAAAATTCCTCTTTTGTTCCATGAATCATTAAGACAAGTAATTTGATATTTTTGTGTACACTGCCTTCCTTTTCACATTTTCATGCCCTTTCCCTACCCCCTATGGTGTTTGTAACTGCATTATGCTTCACCAACGTACAACGTGGAATATCATTTCATTTATATTCATTTTTATTGCTTACGTTTTCTTAATGCTGATAAACGCTAAGATTATATATTTGTAGTGTGAATTACCCTGACATACCTCCTAAGTCGATGCTGAGGCCAACAATATCAAACAAAGTATCGTCTTGGTAAAAGTTTTCATGGTCAGTTCCGTTCAGCCTGGCTCGATCGATGCCCTTTTCTCTACTCCAATATAAGAAGCTGCGTTGAATGAAACATCAGAATAACACAAATCGATGCACACATTACACAGACATTTCGAACAAATATATTTTAAAGAGGGTGAAAATCTTCCGTCTTTGAACCTTTGAGCGATAATTTTTGATCGTAATACTTATTTTTCTCCTTCACTTTTGTACAGGAGACACTAAAAAGTAGCTAGTGTGCTTAAGTAACATCTTTAGACAAATTGGAATTTTCAATACAGCGATAAGGAAAGCAAAATTTTAAAAAGTGAAAAGAATAACTGTCATTATTAGCCCCGCAGGATGAATTCAGCGTGTAAAGAGTGAATTTTGAGCGAACATGTGCGTTTTCACTCATTTTTAGTGACATCGGTGATCATTCAGGAATTTTCATAATTCACTTTTTAAAGGGTGTATATTTTCACTCTTTAAAACTAGATAAAGAGTGTGGAGTATTGAGAGAATAATTAAGAAACATCAAACAGTCAGATAACAGTGTGATTGGTTTGTTATGTGTTAAGAGAAAAAAGGGGGAGGGGGCAGGGGGAGGAGAGAGATCGAAGAAATTAAACAAATTATTCTTCACCTCACATACATCGAAGTCGTCAGAAGTTTCAAAAGAATTAAGCAATCGAAAATGTCTGAATATTACACGCAAATCGTTTGATCCTAAGAAGTTAAAACATTGTAACGGAGTTATACTATTGGACATATGTATTTCAATTTTTATGAAGAAAATCGAGTGTTTTGGATGAATAACGTCATCAGGGGCGTTGATCCTGGGGTGGCAGTCGCCACCCCAATGAAAATATTGGGGGCAAACATATCGATTTGCACCCCCACCCCGCCATAAGTTTGACAACTTAAGAAAATGCATAACACGCAATGCAAGGATTCGTTTAAAAGCAGTGCAATACACTACAAAACCATTAAACTCAACAAAAATATTACTAAACATACACAATTTTTATTATGGATTGCGATTTGGCGAAAATTGTTGACATTTCCTCACTTTTGCCGCCCTCCCTCCCAATCCGACAAATGGACCGATGCCCCTGAACTTCATTAAAAAAATGTTGATAATCAAAAGAAAATATTAAGACAATATACATACTAATACATACATACATAATAATAATAATCCCTTATATTTAAAAGTAATATACATACAATTTTCATGAGTCCTGCGGGGATATACTAGATGATACACACATGATATTATAAAACATGTGACACAAAACCTCAATAACGTTTTGATTAAATGTGCATCGAATGTTTCGGGTTTTTTGTTGTTGTTATTTTTTTCTTTTTCTTTTTTTTTGGGGGGGGTAACTTTCCTGTTTTTATGAAACGGAAACCTAATCTTTTGAAATAGGACTATAGGAGTTTGGTAAAGCCGAAAGAATCTGTCTCCGATTGCCAGCATTTTATATTGTTGAAATTTAGTCTTCTTATAGAAACCTTGCTCTATTCATAGATCTCCCCCCCAAAAAACTGATCTCTCTCGCCTTCGTGGCATTGATGTTATACTGTTGCGTTTGAATGTTTGAATGTGGTATTCAGGGATCTGATATTGTGTAACAGCCGACGTACTTGTAAAATTCCCTATCAACGTAAGAACGTTCATAACTTTCTAATTTAGGATTTGCAAGGCAAGATTTACATCTGAAGTGTCATTGACTCATGGAAGGGAGTCACATGCTATAGGTTAATGGTTTATGCTACTTACCCGTGAGATTTGTCAACTACAACAGCTCGAGGTTTTATAGTGTTCGACACAATAACACTTTCTGTGGAGGCTGCATTCAGATCCGTCGATGTGATCATGTTGCCTCCGGAGTATGCGCAGAATAGTGTCCGCGCCTGTTCAGCAATTGCTATACCCACTGGCTCTGAAAAAAAGTGCGTGTTGGGGGGGGGGGCAATAAAGACATAATTATTTTGGATTATTAATGTGTGTTTTTATATGAATATGTTAGTAACACGTGAACGTCATTACTTGATTAAAAATCTTCTTTATTCAAGAAGTATTTTGTAAACAGCCAGTTAAAGCCCAAGTATAGTTTTGGTCGATCAGACAAAATTTTTGTCAATCTTTCACAAATTATTCTATTATCACCCCAGACATCAGAAAACAACACATCAAACCTACTGAAAATTGTAAATACTGACAAATTGCGATGTTTAAATTAAAGGAGAACATCTAGCGGTTTATACTTTTTCTCAAAAATGGGAGGGTTTCAGAGGGAGCAATTTTCAGGGCATTGATAGAAAAAATATAATTGCAAAGAATTCCATTTTTTTTTCCATTTACCAAAACTATACTTTGGCTTTAAACAACAAACACGTTACACTTTGTGATGTTAAATAGACTTATAAAAAGTGACGCCAATGTTTTGCGATGAATCAAATCTGAACTCTGTATTATCATCTTGATAAGCATATTCTGTCATGGTGATCTAGGTAGGCGACGGAGTTATTATGTTGGAGAACATACGTTATATAAAAGGAAATTTTTCCCTTCAAAATGCGGAAAAAAAATCTTTCACAAATGAAATGAAAGACAATTACGGTCATCTTGAGCAATTATGCACAAGAGCCCGCAGCCGCACTATTTCAAAGCTGATGTCTCTGTTCCCCTTCGATTGGGGCATTCTCCTTTAAATCTGGCCTGTGTCACATAATTTTTAGATAATATTTTAATCAAAGGAAAGTACAGAATTCGATCATTTACAACTTTTCAAAAGTTATTAGTTTTCATAAGTCGTATAGGTCTGACGAAGTATTTGTTTGTGTGTCATACATGTATAACAAAAAATAACCATGCAGAAAAAAAATCAAAATTAAGTTGATTACCATCATTGTTTTCTGGAGTAACAGCCAACTTGTTGCTGCCATCCGATTCTGCACGCCAAACCCTTTTCTTGTCTTTGTCTGTCCAGTACACTTTCTTATCTATCGTGTCGTAGGTGACATCCCACGGCACGTCCCCATCAGGTTCAAGGTTCATAAACACGGTAAATTGAAGGGTGTCAAGATCAGCATGGTATATCTTCTTCTCACGATCGTCTGTCACGAATATTTTGGCAGTAACGGCGGTTTCTGTACACATAACCAATCCAAATTGAATGAATCACACACACCGCAATCTGGATAATAATGGAAGAGAATGCTGACGTACATACACTTGATTTGATTTGATTTGATTTGATTTGATTTGATTTGATTTGATTTGACTTGATTTGATTTTTCATTTCCATAATTGCTATTTACAAATACAAATAGAAGTATCAATATAAATATAAACATACATGTACACCATTAAATCGCAATCATAATCAGAACCTAGGTTGAATTGAGTTAAACAAAGGAAACAAGACATACATGCATGCACACTACGTGATTACCTTTAACATAAATAAAGTACAATTGAACCAAAAAATGTAAATAAACAAAAATAATAATCACATTCACATAACAATAAATTAATCTCAGTCACTATGATTAAGCAGTAACACAGGATAGTATAATGTCATCGGTATTTCTCAATAAACAACATATTATATAATTATCGTCGGAGGAGCATCAAATCTACCCCCCCCCCCAAAAAAAAAAAAAAAAGTTTTCCCACTTTAGACGTCCTGAGGTACCGCCGCATCGATTTAACAAAGATTGGTGTCATGAAGAATCTGATGACCTTTTTTTGTCACAAAATCAACCTAGGTTTTCGCTCTTTCGAATACTTCATCCTGGCTCTCCTGATCAAAACGACACCCCTTCCACACACACACACACACTACACACACACACACACACACACACACACACACACACACACACACACACACACACACACACACACACACACACACACACACACACACACACACACCTACACACACACACTACACACACACACACACACACACACACACACACACACACACACACACACACACACACACACACACACACACAACACACACACACACACACACACACACACACACACACACACACACACACACACACACACCACACACACACACACACGCGCGCGCGCGCGCGCACACACACACACACAATTGAGCAAATCATTCAAACAGAGGGCCAAATTAAAAAAAAGTGCATTTTGATCTTCCTTGGTTCTCAAAGTGGGGACTAACAACGTGTGACATATTTCAGGAATCATGAATATGAAATAAAAGCAACTCAACACGTGGCTGAAACATGGATGTTTATATTATATTCAGAATCTGCACTAACCTGTCGTAGTTGGTGGTTGTTGTGGAGTACTGACGCCGACAGTTGTCGCTGATGAGGGCACGGTGGTCGATTGGGCTGGCGACGATGTTTCTGGAGTAGTTGGATATGTTGGGGATGTTTGTTGTGATGTCGGGGAGGTGGTCGTTGATGATTGGGTGCTTTCAGATGAAGTTGATTGTTGTGAGGTTGGGGAAGCCGCCGAAGATAGCTGGGCGGATTCAGACGGAGTTGTCTGTTGTGAGGTTGGGGAGGCCGTCGAAGATGACTGGGCGGGTTCAGACGGAGTTGTCTGTTGTGATGTTGGGGAGGCCGCCGAAGATGGCTGGGTGGGTTCAGACGGAGTTGTCTGTTGTGATGTTGGGGAGGCCGCCGAAGATGGACTGGGCGGGTTCAGACGGAGTTGTTTGTTGTGATGCTGGGTTGGCCGCCGAAGATAACTGGGTGCGTTCAAACAGAGTTGTTTGTTGTGATGTTGGAGACATCGCCGTGGATGACTGGGTGGGTTCAGACGAAGTTGTTTGTTGTGATGTTGGGGAAGTCACCGAAGATGATTGGGTGTGTTTGGACGGGGTTGCTGGTTGTGTTGTTGGGGAGGCCACCGAAGAAGTTTGGCCTGTAGAAATAAGTTTGCTTGTGGTTGCTGCACGTGCGATGGTGGATCTGATATGTTGAGACGTACTTGGGCTCCGTGTTGAAGGCACTTTAATAATTTCCGGCAAGAAAAATAAAACAAGTAAAGCGATAGGCATATATCAGTAGCTTTATACACCGCCATGAATTGACTTAAAGGGAGTTTCAGCCCAAGTTGAGGACTATCCCCAATCATGTCATTTACCTTTAAGTTATGAAACGGAGAACAGTTTTCGCATTTAATGAGCTATGACCTTTGACCTTTGAGCTACAACCTCCGAAAGCGAACTTGGGCTGCAGTTTGATATCATGTATCTCCATACCAAATCTCATGAAAATCCATCAAACATTACTAAAACTTATCGAACGGAAACTAATGTTTCGGACGGACGGCGGTGGTTCCTTATCCCCTCCCGACTTCGTCGGGCGAGGGGATAAAATTACTGCTTGGGTGAAGCATCCTGGGATCTTACTGATACTTTAGGATAATGATAGTCTATACCTAAGGAAATTTCCTTGAGAGTTCCAAGTCGATCAGAGAAAAAAAAAATTTGTCCCACCCTGGCAGTGTATATTCCAGGCACACAGTTTCAAATCTCACTTCAAGCCTATTGCAATAATTATGTAATACTAGACGGTTGACTTATTTCTGTGTTGGCATGTGTCATGCACAAAAGGAATGTAAGGTCATCTACGTGACTGTACAACCTACATGTATTGCACTTACATGTAGCTCTCAGTGGCACTGCACATGGAGGTAAAAAGAGACGTGCATGTACTGTCTAAAATATACTACAGTGTGTCCCAGAAAAAATGGTCCAATCGGAAATTATTTTTTAAGATAAGAAAATCACATATATCCGAGTCAAGTTGGGTATCGTCATAAAGCTAAAATACCACACTTATCAGTTCAATTTATTTCGTTCATTTAATTCTGTCAATTCTGAGATATATTGAATTTTCTGCAATGACGGAAAATCGCTTTTGTCCCACTATGCACTTTTACTGTGTATGTAGATGTTGCACGTTGTTTAAGCTATCTTTTGACAAAGAAACCATTAAATGGCGTGAAAATTATCGTGAAATTGTTTAGTGATCATTACAAACATATTTCAAACACTTTGAGGTTGTTTTTGTTCTATTATTTCCATAAGAAAGAGTAAACCGTACATTCAC
>JZLH01S0287092.1:53082-60582 GCA_001188425.1 Eucidaris tribuloides
CACGCAACGTACCTCCAGGATTGAGTCCCCGGGGATTGAGTTCAATCTTTAACCTCCTTCCTGAAATATTTTCCCCCATTTTTTTCTTGATATACCAGAAATAGTATTTCTTGATTTATTCTCCTTTTGTGCAGCTTTGGTTTGGTCTAAATACGAGCATGGACATGTTTTAAACTCGGATGTCATAATTAAGCAAAAGCGCTCAAGCTGGTATTGAGGAGCTTGAAAAAAACCAAGCAAATTCTTGACAGAACAAGGGAAAGGTTCTTTTTATGCATACGTTTTTAAGCAATTTCTTTCACCTGTAAGAAAAGATTATGCAAACATATTTATGCAATTGCATGAGCTTGATTTTGCTTGACAACCAATTGCTGGTGCTTGAAGGAATTCCTTACAAGTAATTGCTACTTTTTATGCATACGGCCCATTGTCATGACACATGATCATGGAAAGTTGCAACATGACAGGACATGTCATTCTTGAGATATTTGGGACACAAAAAAGTGGTCAGAAAGAAAGAAGAAGATTTTGACGAAATCACTGGTGATCCGCAACGGTTACACGTTGCGGATCACCAATAATCCTTAAAAACATAAATTGTTTGCACTGTATCCCATGTTATCGTTGATTCAAATGTATGTGTTATATTTCTTTTGAATCATTAAAAAAATGAATATTGTTGTTTTGTACATTTGAAAATGTGATTTTATACATTGTGAAAAGAATTCTGAAACCTCTAAAGGAAACGAAACATTTCATTGTAAAATAATAGAACCATTAGGAATTTATTCCAGTATGACAGCTGTTATAACAGTGGGGTTAAGATATGCTAGTAATAGAGATTTAGTGACCCAACTTTTACTAGTTATTATAAAGTATTTTATCCCCCCCCCCCCTTAACTATTTGAGAGCTATGAAGAAAATGTGTCATTTGAAGATGAAACCCCTGCTGGAAAGTACACAGTGTCCCACAGTGTGTTAACAGTGTGTTCACTGTTCACATAGTCGGCTATGGGAAAACGCCCGAATTTAACAGTATGTAGATGATTTCACATTGTGGTGAGGCTTTTCACAGTGTTCACATGTTCTGTTCCAGACTGTGAATTAATGATTCACAATGTTAAAACGCTCGAATTTAACACTGTGAAGAGATTTTACACTGTGTTCACAATGTGTTCACAATGTGTTCACAATGTGTTCACAATGTGTTCACACGGTGTTCACACTGTGTTCCACACTGTGTTACACATTGTTTCACACTATGTTCTTTCCAGCTGGGATGGACATAAGAATAATTCAATCTAACGTTAAAGGGCAGTGACATGATTGGGAGAAGTCTACAAGGCCTCAAGAACTAAAATGAGTTGAAACATAATATAATACACTATAAAGTATTATCAAGGCTGGAAGGATTTGTCTCGAATTTGTTTACGTGAGAAAACAAGCATTCATTTACCAGTATTGCATTAAATATGACCTGATAGAAATTAAATCCATAGAAAGCTACAGAACAAATTGAACGTCGTAACAGATGTTTATGTTGATAACAATGGAAAAGAAAAATATTAGAATTTTTCACAGATTCTGGTTTCCATTGTGTCCTAAACTTGGAGACTTCTCCCAATCTTGTCATTTCCTTTTAATAACGGAGAGTCTTAGTACTAGGACGGGCAAACAAAATCTACACGAAGAAATCAAGAGAGTAATGCTAGGTTCACACAGCCGATCTGTCAACTCGATCAGGCCCGATCAAGGCAATTTTTAGCCTGGTTGGTCCAGCTCGGCAAGGTAATCGGGTCGATCTAGCTTGATCGGGGTGATCGACAACGCTCTGGCTCCCCACTCGAATGTTTTTGGCATGTTAAAAATACTCGAGTAGATAACCAGCATGATGTCGATCAAGGCAGAGGGCTGCCGATCTAGGTAGATTGACCTCGATCACCGGCCGAACTGGACCGAAAAGACCCAAAATTGGCTTGATCGGGCCTGATCGAGTCGACAGATCGGCAGTGTGAACCTAGCATTATGCTAGGTTCACACTGCCGATCTGTCGACTCCATCAGGCCCGATCAAGCCAATTTTAAACTTGAATCAGTTGTCTTCTATACGATGTAGCAAATTTTAAAGTATTGCGACATTTCGGTGCTACTGCTACTCGATCGTCAGACTTAAATTTTACGGAATGGTGATGTGCATTCGACGAGGGCTGTTAACAGAACTTACATCATGGCTGTTTTGGGAATTAGTGGTGAAACTATTTATCTCATAAATGTGTGTGGGGTCCTCCTGGAGCCAATAGAGGACACCGTTGTAGAAGTTCACATCCAGCGGTTTCTTATTCAAATCCTGTCTCAAGATGACTGGAGCAGTATCACTATTCAGATCCTTGTACAAGATTCTTTTCTCTCCACAGTCACAGAAAAAGATACGCTGACCTGAAAGAAATATTTCAAGAAAGACTCATTACAATTCGTTATATTTATTTCAATCTGCTTTTGTTCAAAGTCTTTGTATGCAGTAGCTTCCTGTCTTTAATATCAACACAAACGCAGGATAAAATGCAACCTAACGTTTCTGTACGAAAACCCTTTCCCACCACCAAGACGATTTAAGAGATATGATTCGTCGTAGGTTATAACAGAGATCTGTTCACATCACAGTCAAAAGCAGCGTACCATTATGTAATTTCATTCTGGCCTGTATATAGTCATTGTTAAAATCTTTATCTTGAATGGATGTAGGAATGGGTCCAAAAAAGTCACCATGGCCTTGATATTACTATTGATCCCCAAACTTTTTTCTTTTGCATTTTTCCTTGGAGACAGATCCAAGAATTTCCTGATCACTATACATACAAATTTTGATTGAATCTCAATTTGTTTGACGCAGTTATTTGTGGTACAGACAGACTTCATTATGGAATTGTCGATTTGGGGCAACGAAATGTATCATAAAAAGAAACTTACCATGCAAAATGAGCATCTTTTATATATTGGTACCTAGAATACATTATTCTCTCAATGTTTAAATATAACATTGTTTTTTGGCATTTGCATTGTCTGTGATAAGGTGGAATGAGCAGTATCTGTGTACATGTAGATAACCCTCTTGTAGTCATGAATTAGACAAATTAGGCTAAAACGGGGTATTCTCAATGAATAATGTAAATATTCCTCTTGCGCCATGACCAAGACAAGTAATTCTTCCAAAACACATTTCAATTTGATCGCGATATACACTCTTATCCCACACGTCACAGGAATGATTTTCATTTAAATAACCCTTAACTTCTTGTTGCTCGAAGACTTATTCAATATCATGAACCCCAATGTATGCGATTCTCTTCCAGTGCAAATTAAATCGTGCATATCCCTTTTTGCTTTTAAAGCACTCTTGAAAAAACACCTTTTACTAGAGTATAACAATTAAATCGAAATAATTTACATTAAACATGTTAATGGTCAATTCTCAAGTCTGATCAGTTATTTGATTATGATAATTTCACTGTTTCATTAAAGTCAATCATTTCAGGTTGGTATAGCGCGACACACCCGCACCGCACCCAAGCGCGTGCACCCATATGCACTCATTGCTTCCTTCATGCATTACATGTACTATTCTAATTCCCCCCTTTTGTGCAAATTTCTTACAACAATTAATACTTTTCATTAATGTAATGATTTGCATTTTACTGATTATAGATCCCGACAAATTTCATTACACAAATTTATTATAGGGTTGCCCGTTGCTTTTACGTTTAAACTTATAACGGCAACCTCTGCATTTTCCAATACGAAGAGTTTGTCTCTTATCTCATGAATTCAATTGTATCATAACGACTTATGTTGTTAATTGCTCATAATAGCATGGGTTTTTTGTATAATGTTATCTTCATATTGCTTTTGAGGAAAAATTGTGTCAATTATTATTCGTTTGTATTTCTTTGATGTCTGCAAAATGCATAAATAAATCAAATCAAATTCAATTAGATCAAATCGATTTTCCAAATTAAGCAAAATAGCTATTACCTTTATGTTATCAACAGAAAATACATGTGAATACTATTTGTAATGTTAATTTTGTTCATGATTTTTCTTATGCTTATTTCGTATTGTTATCATTGTATATAAATATGCTCTATGTTGAATTCTCAAAAATGATTACTTTCTTTAATACAGAAACGAATTTCACATTTTCACAATTGTTTTGTGTACACTGCCTGTCTTTTCAGATTTTATGCCCCCCCCCCCCCGGCTATAATTACAAACGCAGTATATTATATGGTGTTTGTAACTGTATTATGTTTAACCAACGTGGAGTACTAGTTGACGAGTATATTATAAACTTTGCTGTTATTTCTCTATACGATTTTTTCATGCATGCTGATTAATGCTAAGATTATACAGTATTTAAATTGTAGTGTGAATTACCCTGACATACCTTCTAAGTCGATGCTGAGGCCAACAATGTCAGACAGAACATCATTTTCGTAAATTGTACTGTGGTCACTTCCGTCCAGCCTGGCTCGATCGATGCGCTTTTCTCTAGTCCAATATAAGAAGCTGCGTGGAATGAAACATCAGAATAAGACAATTTGATGCACATCTTACACAGAACTGTGGAATAATACTCTCTAAAAATGGGGTAAAAATGTTCATTCTTTTATCAGTTAATTTTAGGAAAAAATGCACGCGTTTTCACTCACTTTGACATCGGTGATCACTCAAGAACTTTTTAATGATTCACTTTTTAAAGAGTGTACATATCTACTCTTTCAAAATTAGTAGATAAAAGAGTGTAGAGTATTGAGAAAATAGATAAGAAACACCACATAATGACTGTGTGGTTGATTTGTTATGCGTTAAGAAAGATGGGGAAAGGGGTCAGGGGATCGAGGAGAGAAATAGAAGAAATTAATTTTTTCTTCACCTCACACTCATCAAAATCTTCAGAAGTTTCCAAAGAATAACACAAACGAAAATCACAAACTGATTACACGTAAATCGTTTCATCCGGAGAAGTTGAAATATTTTATCGGAGATACTATTGAACGTTATTTCTATTTTTTATGAAGAATATCGAGTGTTTTGAGTGGTTGATAACTTCATTAAAGAGATGTGATAAAATGATATATTAAGACAATATACACACAATTTTCGTCAAACATGCGGGGATACCAAATGATACACACATTCGTATAATGAATATGTGGAATAACATGCGACATAAAACTCAGTACCATTTTGATTAAATGTACATGAAATATTTTTGTGGCAAATTTTTTTTTAATCTTTTGAAATAGTAATATACACGGTATAGGAGTTTGGATAAGCCAAAAGAATCTGCCTCCGATTGCAATATTGTGTTTTAATGTGCCAGTAGTTTTGAATTGTTGTAATTTAGTCTTCTGATTGAAACGTTGCTCTCTATATGGATCTCCCCAAGAAAGATATGATCTCTGTCGCCTTCTTGGCATTGATGTTATACTGTTGCGTTTGAATGTGGTATTAACGGATCTGATATTTTGTAACAGCCGACGTACATGTAAAATTACCTATATCAACGTAAGAACGTTCATAACTTTCAAATTTAGGATTTGCAAGGCAAAATTTACATCTGAAGTGTGATTGACTCATGAAAGGGAGTCACATGCAATAGAATAATGGTTATGCTACTTACCCGTGAGATTCGTCAACTGCAACAGCTCGAGGTTTTATAGTGTTCGACACAATAACACTTTCTGAGGAGGCTGCATTCAGATCCGTCGATGTGATCATGTTGCCTCCGGAGTATGCGCAGAATAGTTTCCGCGCCTGTTCAGCAATTGCTATACCCACTGGCTCTGAAAAAAGTGCGTGTGGGGGGGGGGGTATAAAGACATAATTATTTTGAATGAGTAATGTTTGTTTTGTTATGAATATGTTAGTAGCAAGTGAACATCAGTACTTGATTAAAAATCTTCTTTATTCAAATATTTTGTAAACAGCCAGTTAAAGCCCAAGTATAGTTTCGGTCGATCAGACAAAGTTTTTGTCAATGTTTCACAAAGTATTCTATAGTCACCCCAGACATATCAGAAAACAACATCAAACCGACCATCTAGCGGTATGTACTTTTTCTCCAAAATGGGAGGGTTTCAGACCGAGCAATTTTCAGGGCATTGATAGAAAAAGTATAATTGTAAAGAATTCCATTTTTTACCATTTACCAAAACTATACATTGGCTTTAAACAACAAACCCGTTACACTTTGTGATGTTAAATAGACTTATAAAAAGTGACGCCGATGTTTTGTGATGAATAAAATCTGAATCTATATTATTATGTTGATAAGTATACTCTGCCATGGTGATCTAGGAAGGCGACGGAGTTATAATGTTGGAGAACATACATTACATAAAAGGAAATTTTTCCCTTCAAAATGCGGAAAAAATCTTTCACAAATGAAATGAAAGATAATTACGGTCATCTTGAGCAATTATGCACAAGAGCCCGCAGCCGCACTATTTCAAAGCTGATGTCTCTGTTCCCCTTCGATTGGGGCATTCTCCTTTAAATCTGGCCTGTGTCACATAATTTTTAGATAATATTTTAATCAAAGGAAAGTACAGAATTCGATCTTTTACAACTTTTCAAAAGTTATTAGTTTTCATAAGTCCTACAGGTCTGACTAAGTATTTGTTTGTGTGTCATACATGTATAACAAAAAAAATAACCATGCAGAAAAAAAAACAAATTAAGTTGATTACCATCATTGTTTTCTTGAGTAACAGCCACCTTGTTGTTGTCATCCATTCCCATGCGCCAAACCCTTTTCTTGTCTTTGTCTGTCCAGTACACTTTCTTATCTATCGTGTCGTAAGTCACATCCCACGGCACGTCCCCAGATTCAAGGTTCATTAACACGGTAAATTGAAGCGTGTCAAGATCAGCAACGTATATCTTCTTCTCATTGTCGTCGGTCACGAATATTTTGGCAGTAACAGCCGTTTCTGTATACACATAAAGCATGAATCATAGACAATGCAATCTGGATAATAATGGAAGAGAATGATGACGTACATACAGTTGATTTGATTTGATTAGATTTTACTTGATTTGATTTTTCATTTCCATCATTGCTATAAACGAATACAAATATAAGTATCAACATAAATATAAACATACATGTACACCATTAAGACGTACTAAAAACAAAATTAAGTTAAACAAAGGAAACAAGACATACATGCACATATATATACGTGATTATCTTTAACATAAATAAAGTAAAATTGAACCCAGAAAGTGTAAATAAACTACAGAATAATAACAATCACATATTAATAAAATCAATTACGTTCACTATGATAAAGCAGCAACGCAGGATAGTATTCTGATATCGGTATGTTTCAATAAACAGCATAGATTTTACATTTTCGTCGGAGGAGCATCAAATCCAACAGACGCCCCCCCCCCCCCCACACACACACACACACACACACACACACACACACACACA
>JZLH01S0287092.1:65582-73214 GCA_001188425.1 Eucidaris tribuloides
CTGGAATTTGAAAAATGCACCAAACACTTACTGTCAGCCTCCGTGTGGCAGTCACTGAACTGAGTCAGTTCAGTAGTTCATGTACTATTTTAGTATTCATTTATTGGTCTGGGCATATTGTAGATAAATTTGAAATATCACACATGATGAACACCCACGCACTGAAAGTAGACTAGGAATTTTGGTATCTGTGATATACTAATTAAATTCAAAATCAAATGGTAACTGCAACCAAAATTATTTTCTAGCCCCATAATTTATTTGCTTAAGGTTCTTGAATTGTACTTTCTTCTACACACCCGTTGTACTGCAGGGCAAGGCCATTTGTTGTGATTTTCCGTATAGTCCCACCCTAGGACGAAGATAACAAGACAGGACTGGAACCGAAGGCCAATTTCCTCTTGTGCGGTGAACAAGATCTGTCACGGCATTGAAATGCAAATTATGTTCGCCGATGCAGAGAACTTCGGGAAACAGCTATACAAGTGCTACTGCGCACGCTCACAATTCCCTTCAACTGACCCCTAGGTCACTAGAAGTTTCATAATAAATGCAAATCTTATGCATACTATAGCCTATTGACAACTTTGTTTCGAAGATATGCATGGAATTTGAATATGTTATGAAAACGCTCTATTAATAGACAGTTTCATAACGTATTCAAATTTATGGATGTTTCTTTTCTGGAACTTAGTGATGAGATATTTCGTTCATCTGTTCTCTCCGGGGGGACCACTGTCATTACAAGGAGGACACCATGTTCGCACACAAAAACACGGAAATAAAGGGCTTGTTTTCACAGAAGGGCAATGTACGTGTGTACAGTAAAAAGGGTATCAGAATCAGAAAAAAAATAGGGTATACTTGTACAAAAGCTTGGGTCAGACTTGATTTGAAAATACTTGTTTAGGGTATTATGAGATCGAAGAATAATTTCTTGTTTGCGGGTCATTTTGAAAGTCAATGTACGATGATGTCCACCTTGTAGTTGACATTGGCTCCCCCGGATCTGTTTCACAAGAATGCATTTTCAATAACGAATATGCAGTTTGCATACATGAGTTGTTGTTTTGTCCAGCAAACTATCAGGTTGTCGAGAGCATCCTTTGTCAATAGGCTATAGTATGCATAAGATTTGCATTTATTATGAAACTTCTAGTGACCTAGGGGTCAGTTGAAGGGAATTGTGAGCGTGCGCAGTAGCACTTGTATCGCTGTTTCCTGAAGTTCTCTGCATCGGCGAACATAATTTGCATTTCAATGCCGTGACAGATCTTGTTCACCGCACAAGAAAGAAATTGGCCTTCGGTTCCGGTCATGT
Organism: Eucidaris tribuloides; assembly: GCA_001188425.1. Classification (NCBI taxonomy): domain Eukaryota; kingdom Metazoa; phylum Echinodermata; class Echinoidea; order Cidaroida; family Cidaridae; genus Eucidaris; species Eucidaris tribuloides. Next base: position 66,904 of record JZLH01S0287092.1, read on the forward strand.
CTTGTTATCTTCGTCCTAGGTCCCACCAGTGGTATTTTACAAATCCCTAATGGTGATTACTTAACTCGTAAATCGGGTTTGTTATCCTAATACCATTTTTGCGTTTTTTAAAGAAAATTAATTAATTATGACGGTTATTTATCGTGACCAAGTATGTTTTAGCAGTGTACAAACTGTCGAGAACATTCACCGTGTGCAAAAATAAATTACGTGGTATATCACGCCGTCACATCCTCGTTCACAATCTGGGGAATGCTTGACACCTATGTAAACACAATGCTTCTGTGAATCCGCAGCAGATGTTTGAATACTAAATAGGAACTTCGGTGAGGCGCAACCATTCTATAAATAACGGAGTACTGCGTGAATGCCTTTTGTTAAATGCATTGAAAAGAATGCTTTCACCAGTGTATTCCGATGTGTATAATGCCGAGCAACATGCCTTAATAAATATTAATAACGTAACTTTATAAAGTACTGATCTAGTGACTAATGTTCGTGTCTGTAAAATCGCTATTTACGGTGATTCCTTCTTCTACGAATGGGACTGAGAACCAGGGATATTTTATAACGAAGGGATTCGCAACAGCTATTCATTGCATTGTTATTCATGAGTGCATGTGGCAAACACGTCTGTGAATAGCAGGCGGCGATTAAATAGAGTTAATCGTTAGCGGGCGCTGTAGGCGTGGATAGCCACATTACGGAACGACAATTTTGATACTTTATTGAAAATGAGATTGTTAGCTGATTTTCTGCTTAAATTAGCAGAAAACTGGGTATAGCTACGACTAAGAAGAGAAGTTAAATTAAAAAATAGATATCAAAACTACGTTTTCTATAATTATATTGTATGTGCAAACTTATGGATAACTGCCAATGTAAACCTGAAATGATGCCAAAAAATTATATTTTCATAAAAGTCTGAAGATTTATGGAAACAAGAATGCAATTTATGTTGAAATCTACATGAAAGTGATTGAAGATAGAGGTTTCATTTCTCTATACTTGGTTAAACATGTAATGATATTTGTTACCAATTTGAATTCATTAAATTTGATATTGATATTGATTTGTATTTCTTTGTTACTTTCTTGAGTTTTTTTCCAGAAAGCCTAAATACAAACAATCCTATTTCGTGCGTTAACTTAGTGGGGCGGGGCTCTATACACATGTCAAATGGATGGGTTACATTATGTCACCTATTATGATAGCGTATTTCATATATTACATAAATTATCAGTTTGATTACTGTAATTGTATTGAATCCCGTTTCATTTGTTAACTTCATAATGTGGGGGGGGGTAGGGTACATATGCAAAATGGGTGGCCTTATCTGTTATGTGTAATCTATCATATTCATTTGTTGTGGATTTGTGTGTCTGTTCTGTTTGTATATAGTCCTACTTGTATAATTATTTCTTATATCCCGTATTTGTATTTGTGTTTGTATTTGTATTTGCATTGTTGATTTTACGGTTTTAAATAGTTAAGATCATGTCGTTTGACATATGGTCCATGAAATGAATAACTGAAAGAAAATTATCTTTCTAGAATGTAGACAATTATTTTTTTTTCTTATTTCTTCATTTTTTTAAATACAACGTAGATTACATTACACACATTTTTGTCACTTTTTGGTTCATAAGCAGTAGACTTCAGAAAAGAAGGGCAGCTTCTAATGCAATTTATATGAAAGATCAAAGATATGGGCTTATTTGTTATTTTTTACATTGTAATGATTTCAACTTTTGATTTTTTTTTTGTGCTTATTTGTTCATCTTTCTTATACATTATGAAATGACTGAAAATTAAAACAACAATAAACCAGTTTGTAAAACTGTAATTATTACAACTTACGCTTGTAAAGGACTAATTTCATTTAAACGAAACTTGTGTAAGAAGTTATAAAAGAAAATTGATAGATCAACGTAAACAGTAGGCGATAAATCATGCATGCACGAGATGCCTCTCCAGGAATGTGCAGGTGATGGTATTCCTTTCAACATAATATTCCACAAGCAATAGACCGCTTCGGTAATTTATTCAAATTTATGAACACTTTATTTTGCAGCCTAGTGACGGGATATTATATCCTGGTATTAAACCAATGTGTGCTACATATGGTGCCGAACAATGGGTCTATATAAGGCTTAAGAAATAATAATAATAAAAAAACCCAGCGTCTTATTACTCAGAGAGCCATGGAAAGAAAGACGCTAAATGCATAAATACGAAACAGGTGTAAAACCTCAGACATATGTATGAACCCAAATCAAAGATACCATTGAGAACATTAAATAAATTGAATGGAGGAGGTCAAGGCACATCGCCAGAATAACAGAACATCATTGGACAAAGAGGGTAACAGAATGGCAACTTCGTTCCGGAAAAGGGAAAGAGGGAGGCAAAAGCGACGGAAGAGATGACAACAGAATACAGAAGAAGAACATGGTCACAAGATGAGAGAAATTGATGTATGGATAATGCTCGAAGAGGGTTTCATACTACAGAGGACGGTGGCAGCCTAGACAAGTAGATGAGATATTTATTTTATGTGTTGCTATGGAAAATCAATAATAAAAATGTACCTTGCAAGCACAGGTGATTGCTATATCTGGTATCTGGTTGCCAAGAGAAACCTTTCGTTAGAATAGTATGCATAAAATTTGCATTTAATATGAAACTGTTCTAGTGACCTCGGGGTCAGTTGAAGGAAATTGTGAGCGTGCGCAGTATCACTCGTGTGGCTGTTCCGTGAAGTTCTACGCATCTGCGAACATAATTTGCATTTCAATGCCGTGGCAGACCTGGCTCAATGCACAACAAAGAAACTGGCCTTTGCTTCCAATCCTGTCGTTTTGTAAATCCTTGTGAGAACTTGCCTCACTAATTAGTCGATGATCTTATCAATGCGCTAATAAAACCCGGAGAACAAATGTGTTTTCTCATCAGCAACTTCATCTTAACCAAATTGTAATGATATTTTTCAATACTACACGCTTGTAATGTGATGCTATGTCAATTCCACACATCCGTACTGCATTGTTTTTTCAAACATAATGGCTGAACCAAATAACCTGCCCTTTCACCTTTTAAACAATGAAGATTTCTATAACACTATCCAATTTAGTCAAACTTCCAGGTCTCCCATACACGACCGTGTCAGTGGTTACGATGACTACGTCGCTGATTCAATTAACTCCCAAGTGACAAATCTTGACTTCTCATTTGATCCCAACAACCCCAATCGGCCTTATCCCAGTTCTATACACTACACACAAAATCAGCTTACGTAACAATATTCCGAAACGCAGATTTTTTCCCTACTCCATTGCAATATTAGAAGTATAAACAGCAATTTCGAGCAACTTCGCATCTTTCTCGAAGATTTCAAATCACCCTTTTCCGTAATTGGCATTACAGAAACATGGTTTACTGATACACCGTCATCATTCTACTCCCTCCCTGGCTATGAGTTGATTGTTAATAACAGAGTAGGCAAATTAGGATGAGGTGTCGCGTTATATGCCTCACGTCAGTTTAATTTCAGACCCGTAAAAGAATTGTTTTATATGTCCCCTGCATTGGAAGCGGTCTTTGTCGAAATTGTTATATCCTCGTAGGACCAGTTTACCGACCTCCTCAATCAAACCAAAACGACTTTTTTGAAGCATTACAAAACTTATTGTCCAAGCAATTTTTTTTATACAGAAAAACTGCTTTATTATGGGCGACTTCAATGTCAATCTACAACATTATGACTCTAACACCTTTTCTCAAGATTTCATTGATACCCTCCTTACTGAATCTTTCCTCCCGCTAATAACAAAGCCCACCAGAATAACGGATCAATCAGATACTCTAATCGACAACATATTTACAAATGTCCTTCCACTTCCTCAATCTGGCATTATTTTATCTGATCTAACTGATCATTTCCCATCTTCAGTCATTTTCCTTTACATAACATAACGCCTTCTCTTAAGGTGGTTTATGAAAGGTGTTACAGCAATGAAAACTTACTCAGGTTCAAGGAAAGCTTAAGTCAAACAGACTGGTCCGATATTTATAATTCATATGATCCAAACACATCCTTTAAAAAATTTATGGAAACTTTTCTCACCAAATTCAACGAAAATATCCCACTGAAACGTAATGAAACGTAACGAGCAACGTATATCTAAAAAAAAATACCCAAATCACCCTGGATAACCAAAAGCCTTTTAAGATCAATAAATCGTAAAAATAACCTATATTACAAATATAAAAGCAATCCGACTGAACAGTCCAAAAGGAAATACACAAATTATAAAAACATTCTTACCACCTTATTACGTAATGAAAAGAAGCTGTATTTTTGCACGCAACTTAATAAATTTAAAAATAATTGCAAACACACTTTGAATCTCATATGGTATTCTGAATAAGTCAAAATACAAACCACAGATTTCAAAAATTAACTGCAATGGTAACTTGACTGAAGATCCACGTGTCATAGCAGAATCGTTTAATAATTATTTTTCTCATATTGGAACCGATTTAGCTAGTAAAGTCCCTCCCTCCAACCGACATTTGACGGATTTTCTGAACGATCCAAATCCCCATTCACTATTTCTCGATCCCGTTCACGAGCAAGAGCTTTTAGATATAATTAGCAATCTTGATAATAAAAAAAAAGTTGTGGGCATGACGGTGTGAACAATATTGTAATAAAATACGTAAGTCCAGAAATTGCGCAACCACTGACACATGTCTTTAATCTTTCTATTAATTCTGGTATCGTCCCTGAAGATATGAAACTTGCAAAAGTCATTCCTATTTTTAAAAAGGGCGACGACCAAGAGCTCAATAACTACAGACCAATTTCACTGTTAACTTGTCTCTCCAAATTACTAGAAAAGGTCATTTACTCGCGGACTATCGATTTCACGATATTCTCTTTGATTTTCAGTTTGGATTTAGAACACGACATAACACAACGCATGCAATTCTCACTCTCCTTGAAAAGGTATCTCGTGCTTCCGACCAATATTTTCATACATTAGGTGTATTCCTGGACTTCTCCAAGGCTTTTGATACCATCAACCATGACATGCTTTTGTATAAACTCTCATATTACGGAATTAGAGGAATAGCCTTGGAGTGGTTCAGGAACTACCTACATGACAGAAAACAATTTGTATCAGTGCAAAATGAAAATTCATAAACGAAAGGAGTACCTTGCGGTGTTCCTCAAGGTTCTCTTTTCGGCCCCCTCTTGTTTATTATTTACATAAATGATTTTCATAAATCCTCGGACCGTTTGTCATTCATTCATTTTGCAGACGACTCTAGCATTTTCTTTTCCCATTCATATCCAAACTATTTACTATACACAATGAACAGTGAACTCAAGAATATATCTGACTGGATTAAAGCTCATATATCTCTCAATCTTCAGAAAACGAATTTCACGCTTTTTAGTAATTCTCTTAGCAATCTACCCGGACAACTTACATTAGAAAATACGATAATTGATAAAGTTACACAAACCAAATTTTTAGGCGTGACCGTCGACGACAAATTGTCTTGGAAGCCACATACTGATAATCTATGCAAAATTATTTCCAGGAACATAGGTGTGTTAACAAGCTTAAAACTTACTTTCCAATCCGAACCCTGTTTACATTATATTCTACCTTAATACTGCCATTTTTGAACTACGCTATTTTAGCATGGGGTAATTCCATGGTAACTCAACTACAAAAAATTACATTACTACAAAAGAAAGCAATAAGGATTATATGCCATGCGGATTTTCGATCACACACACCGACCCCCTCTTCAAGACCAATAAAATCCTTAAAGTTAATGACATTTATCTATTGAACCTCGGCGTATTTATGTTCCAACTATCAAAGAATGATTTACCGAAAGTATTCCTAAATATGTTTACTACCAACAACCAATACCACAATTACCCACTAGGCAAGCCAGTTTTTACCATCTTCCTCGAACCAGAACTTTATTTGCCAACAAAATTTTTACCAACAGCGGACCAAAATTTTGGAATTCATTACCTATAGATGTGCGTGAAACCATTACAATATATACCTTCAAAAGAAAGCTCAAAGCAATCTTTCTGAATTTTTATAACGATAATACCCTGTAACTCATTTTACCTGTTCCTTACCATTTGAGTCTCTCTTCTATTTTTTTCCTTAAGGTAAACCCACTATTACGTATAGTTTTCTTCCATTAATTGAACCTGGTTCTTTTTCTCAGGCATTCTATTTCTTTCAGTTATGCACTCCTACATTGTACAATTA
>JZLH01S0287092.1:73264-84081 GCA_001188425.1 Eucidaris tribuloides
CCCCACCAGGCAAGCCAGTTTTTACCATCTACCTCGAACCAGGACTTTATTTGCCAACAAAATTTTTATTAACAGCCGTCCAAAACTTTGGAATTCATTACCTATAGATGTGCGTGAAACCATTACAATATAAACCCTCAAAAGAAAGCTCAAAGCAATCTTTCTGAATTTTTATAACGATAATACCCTGTAACTCATTTTACCTGTTCCTTACCATTTGAATCTCTCTTCTATATTTTTCCTTAAGGTAAACCCACTATTACGTATAGTTTTCCTTCCATTAATTGAACCCGGTTCTTTTTCTCAGGCATTCTATTTCTTTCAGTTATGCACTCATACAGTGTACAATAATAAATGGAATTATTGTGGTGATAGAGTACATTTTTTTTCTCCTTTATCAATGCGGACAATGACATTTAGCATACGTTGATTGTGTCTCCTGGGTTTCTTTCCTTCCTTCCTTCCCCCCCCCGTTTTTTACCCTTTCCCTTTCAATATTGTCCTCTGTTTCGTACCTGCATGTCCCGTCCTGTATTGTATTGTATTGTATTGTATTGTATTGTATTGTATTGTATTGTATTGTATTGTATTGTATTGTATTGTTTATATTGTATTGTATTGTATTGTATTGTATTGTATTGTATTGTATTGTATTGTATTGTATTGTATTGTATCGTATTGTCATTATGACTGTTTGCTGCTGCTTGTATTGATCCGTTATTGTAAAAACTGTTCTCATATCCCTTGTTGACCTAAACATTATTTTGATTTTCCCTCTTTTCTTTCCTATGGGGCCTACGAATACAAGTTTACTTCAGTAGGCTCCATCATTTCCCACATTGCCTCAAGAATTTAGCATTAGCTCCTAATTATCATTTATTATTGTGTTATACACAATGTATGGTTTAATCAAATAAATTTAGCTCCATAAAGATCAATTGTTGCAGAAATGATTCTAAGTACTTAAACGATATCTCTGGTCTTAATTTACGATCAATTGTGTCTCAATATTTGAATTATGTAACTGCTATTACTCTGTAGTCTAGTTATTGTATAACAGTTGTATATTTTGTGCTTATGATTTTGTGCACTGTACGAATAATTTGTGGAAATGTCAAATAAATAAATCAAATCAAATCAAATCAAATCAATACCAATTTGGAGACTACGGAACTTTTTTTTCTAGAGCGTTATTTGGTCAATGTCCTACAGTCCAAATGTATTTCAGGTCATCACGATACCCGGATAAACTCACAGAACCCAATGATAAGGAAGTGCTATGTGATGTGCTATCAAAGATCAAAACTTTTATGACCTTCACATGTTGCAAAAGTTTTGAATATTTATATCTTTCACGCAAAGTAATTTTTAATGTTCATGTTTCATAAGATGTGCAACTTTATCAAGATATCGTGGTGACAGGTCACATTGACATAACGATAAACATCTAGGCGTGCAAAAGAGATGCCCTGCATTAAAGTCATTTAGGCAATATAATTTTCAAAAACAAAGAGAAAATAGATCGGCACGTCGCCCTCTAAAAATTTTGATTGTTGTATAGCTGTAACTCTCAATTCATTTTGAAAACAAATGTTCACACATTTTCATTTTTCATGAAAACTGATGAAAAAACTTCTTGTTTTTCGGATGTGTGAGGGCTAAGATCAATACATATGTCTTTTAAGAGATGTTATGTCAAATGCCTTGTTGTAAGTCACAAAATAAAAGGTTATGAATATTTTATTCAAAGGCAATGGAGGGTTGTGCTGGTGTGACATCACACATTGTTTTCAAATGTTTAACAAATTATTTGAATCATTCACCTGTGTCAAAAAAAAACCCGTTTAGGATTGTCTTAAGAATAGTTTTCGTTGATCAGACAAATTTTCCTCAATTTCTTCTATGTGGAACTATGTGCTATGGTATTGAGTGACATCAGAAAACAACAACAAACGTAACATCATCGTGAAAACTAGATTACAGCAAAAAAAGTACCAAAAACAACAGAAAAAAATCTACTTCTAAACTACTACAAATGTTTTTTTTTGAAAAACACCCACAACCGCACCTCCACACACACGCGCGCGCGCGCACACAGACACACACATACACACACACATACACACACATACACACACACATACACACACACACATACACACACACACACATACACACACACACATACACACACACACTTCATTGTTGATCATCATAACCCTCTCCCAAACCCCCCCCCAAAAAAAAAAACTCATTACGCCAACGCATACATGAATAGTGACAATAACGGAAATGGGATGTGCAATCCATTAATACTGTATAATGGCAGACACAATGAAAGTAATTCTAATCAGAATACACATCATTTAAAAAGTCACGGGTGGACAGGTATACCATCAAAAATTGAGAAGTAAATGGTATTGTTGGTACGCGGTGGTACCGAGCTGCACAGGGAAAATGGGCGGCAAATTTGCCCGGAGGTATACGGAGGGCCGACGCGATGGCATTTGAAACGGCACTGTTGTGCATTAATCATGAAGATATGTTCAAATATGTTTGATGACAACAAGTGAAGTGGAAAAGTTTCCATTAGTTGTCGTTCAGCCTAATATGAATCTAATGTATGCGTTTTACATGCTACACAGTGTGAGGATAAAAGCCGAAAGTTGCAGATGCTCCGAGAAAGGTTAAAGGGTTTACATTACCAAACGTTTTTAAACTATTTTGATAAGAATTTTTCATATTTATATATTCCTCTATGACGGAAAATATCTTAGGATGAATGAATAGAAAGCATTTCCTCCGCATGAAATTTTTTTTGTCAAAGGTAAATTTATTATGGTGATCTTAAAGAAACAAGTCAACATTAAGGCACTTCAATAAAAAAAAAACTTGTCACACTTTGATATCTTAACTACTTAGTAGTTGTTAAAATGAGAAATGAACATCCTAGAATACTAAAGTTTAGAAAAATATACTGCACTGGCAAGATATGCATGAAAAACATCACCCATGAATTACTACTGCGGTGGATTATAAGATAGCTTAGATCTACACACATTAGTCAATAGGAGGAAATGGGCAAGGTGAATCCGGTCAACCTGAGTACTCGTAGATCTCCACTTTTTGAAAGCACTAAATCATTTTGAAATACACTCAACAAAATAAGAAAGTAAACACTTTTTCAAGTTCACATTTGTAATATATAACTTTAATAAAAAAAAATCAATGAATTATATATCAAATTAAAGGTAATTTAATTGTCTTTCAGCCTGTGAGAATAATTTGAAGATAAATTTTATGCATGAGTGATTACATGCGTTTTTATCCCCCAAGGTGCAAAGTAAAAATTGCAAAAATGGACCACAATCCACTGATATTTAAAATGGCACAACACAGTCAATGAAAACAAAAGATCAGACTTAGACAATGGCTTTATCTTCGAATAAAAGACAGAATTTGTTAAAACTGCAAGACTGAGTGTTTTGTCTTTTTACCCAACCAAGAGAGAGAGAAAGAGCGAGAGAAAAAAAGAAGCTTCTCCTAAGTCTAAGATGTTTCAATTGGATTTAGAATATAGACACAAGGGTGGTTACATGTCAGAAATTCAAACATTTTTCTAAAGTTGAAGGCTGTAGAGAAGCTTCTCTCTCTCTCTCCCTCTCTCTTTGTTGGTAAAAAAAAACAAGATTGAAATAAGCGAACTGAACAGAACAGACGGCATTAGAAATCCAAGGCTATGCCCTTGATTTTGATTTAAGCATCACGTCACAAGGTGTTTTTTTTTTCGATTTGACAAAGAGAGCGCTTTTCACATCGCACAATTTTTTTGGAGACACACTGTAAAAGTGCAAAACCTCACCTGGTACTCGACAGATTCGATGTCCGGCCGGAATTCCATCCCTCTGACAACTCTTGAAGATCGAAGGCAGCTTGATCAGCTTTGGAATGGCTTGGACCATGGTACCGTTCGGTGCTTTCATCATCCCGCACGGCTTGGGCATCGGCAGCGAGTAGTTCAGCTTGGGCAACCGCTTCTCACGAAGTATAGCCTCGCAATCAAATGCCGCTGTGAGGATTGAGGGTAGATAGGTTTCAGTTTGAAGCAAGTGCATAATTTTCAAAAAAGTGACAATCGAAGTTTCCCCTGTGTCTTACTTAGATAAAATGTAAAGTTGTTGGTTTATATTCTTGGATCAGTGTCATTAGGGCGCTCTCTCATCCCTGCACATTTGGAGTTTTCCCTGCCCGGCTATATACTCTCTGGTCAATGTATCTGCTATACGGGGTTTTTTGTCCTCAGAGCTACTTTTTATTATTTTTGTTTACTCCTGGGTGGAGAGAGAATTGATATAAGCTATATCTACCAATGGCCTGGAATGCATCCATTCATTTAAGAAAGTGAACAATGGTGAAGGGAGTCATTCACTTGTTTACCGTATGGGATATGATATCCAGGATGAAAATGGCAAGACTCCTCGCTGATTCTTTAAAAATGCCATTCTAATCTATTTTGGCATATAGGTTTGATACTGCTTTGTGATGTCTGGCGTGACAGTACGATACTTTGTGAAGCGTTAACCCTTTGCACGCTAAAGAGTCGATTTTGCACATTCGTACAATTAAATTGAACAATCGTAATATGTTTTTCCTTCACTTTTGCACAGAAAACACTGAAAAAGTAGCTAGTTTGCTTTAGTAACACCTATAGTAAAATTGCTATTTTCAATACCACAAAAAGGAACGCGAAATTCAAAGAAAATGTGAAAAGAACAATTGTCATTATTATTCCCTCAAAATAAATTCAGCGTGAAAAAGAGTTAATAACAAAAATGCTGAACGACCAAATCTATATTTTGTCTTTACAGGGGTAATGCCAACAATATAAAAAGAAAATGAAATTAACAGAAATACGGGACATCAGATCCCGAATGGGCATCTAGTCGTACAAAACTATAATTGATCAATAACACACCTTAAAGGAAAAGTAATATATATTTATTTGATGTATCAGGTACATTCAAGAAAAGGGTAATTTCACGAAATGATATACATAATTTTCATAACTGAACAAAATCACGTAAAAAACTATTTTGGTATAACTTACATACATGCATTTCTGAATATCAAATGTGTACGCCATAATTCACATGAATCTCCAGTTTAAAAAGAAAATATACACCGAATACTAAACAATATCTAATTTTCTTTGACACATACACAATAATACACAATGTCTATAAATGTGTGTGTGTGTGTGTCTGTCTGTCTGTCTGTTGTCTGTATCTGTGTCTGTGTTTTGCGTGTGTGGGATTGTATGCGTGTGTGTGTGTGTGTGTGTGTGTGTGTGTGTGTGTGTGTGTGTGTGTGTGTGTGTGTGTGTGTGTGTGTGTGTGTGTGTGTGTGTGTGTGTGTGTGTGTGTGTGTGTGTGTGTGTGTGTGTGTGTGTGTGTGTGTGTGTGTGTGTTGTGTCTGTGTCTGTGTTGTCGTGTGTGGTGTGTGTGTGTGTGTGTGTGTGTGTGTGTGTGTGTGTGTCTGTGTCTGTCTGTCTGTCTGTCTGTCTGTGTCTGTGTTTGTGTGTCATGTGTCTATGTTCCTCCTTGTTAATGCAATAAAGATTTCAGCGGCATTTAATTGAATTGAACTTTGTATTCTGACAATCAAATCAAATTATAATACATAAATGTACAGATATCAATATAATGATAAATGTACAGATATCAATATAATGATGAATGTACAGATATCAATATAATGATGAATGTACAGATATCAATATGATAAAGATAACGTAAAAGTAAAGTACAAATGAATAACGAGGTGCATTATGCAAAATCAAATCCAAGTTAGGTTTTTAAATCTTTGCCTTGTATATCCAAATAGATTGGAAACAAATTTAACTGTTTAATTACATCTTATATTTCGAGAAAACGAGACATCCTATATTTCATGAAAAGGAGACTTCTTATATTTCCTAAGGAGCATAGATATGTTCATAGGCTTCCTGTCAAATAATACACTTTCTTTTAAACACATTAATAATTTGACTAAAGAAACGGTTTCCTTCTGTAATGTTAAGAAACCCATATTTCTGTCATTCTACCATTTTCTGATCTGTTATCTTGATTCTGTCTATAAATTTAATTCAGTTGCTTGTACATAATGTTACTATCGAGGATAGAAATAAGTGTTCAATGAATTTGGAGAGAATACAACCGTGCAACTGTTAATACTGATAGCATTTAAATCAAGGTTAGAACTTCCTCAACAATGTCCCTTTTCATTACACTATGACAGTTAAAAGTGAAACAATATTCTTAGAAATTACCTGTAGCCATGGTGATAGTGGAAAACACGACACAAAGAATGAAAGTTGATTGATGCGCCTCCTGCAACCAATGGTACAGTGAAAAGGGTAGTCATGTAAAGCACGAACTGATAATTGTGAGACGTTTTCAAATACTATTTATGTCAGTTTATCACATCGTCATGGGCACAGCATTACGATAAAACAATATATTTCGTTGGCTTCAGGGTATCTAGTGAATAGCGTAAGCCTTTTGTACTTTTGTCGTTATCTAGCTAATAGATTTTAAAGACATTATTCAACATTGTGGTCGATTAGTTTAACACAAAGTTTAGTTTTGGTTGATCCGACATTTGCTTTCAGCAATAATTCAAGAAGTATGACATTGTTCCTCCAAAATCACAAAACAACCTGAAACCAACCATAAATAGGCTAACGGATTTTGAAATAAAAAAAAAATAATCAGTAAGTTGAAATTATTACCTGTGGAAAATGTTGGTGGGGGTTACATTTTGAGTAATTTCTATAAAAAAAATATATGGACGTGTTTAAGAACGAGTAATATGCAGGGTATTGATAGATCATATAGGTCTATCTAAGAGGAAAATTAATAACAAAATATGTATTTCTTTACCATTTACCAAAACTACATAGCGATTGAATGGAAATAAATACTATGCAATACAACACTTTGGAAAGTTATGCTGCCATACCACACGTGAATCAAGCATCCTGACAAATCTCGATTATAACATAACAGTCTATAAATGAAACGGACGTGGCAAAGCCGAGTACTCGTAAAATTTTCACTTTTTAAGCGGCAATTGATTTTTTTTCGAAATGCGATTTTTCAGGGCTTCATTTTAAAGGAAGATGTAGCTGGCAACTGACAGGAATAAGTTAAGAAAACATTGTGAGTATTGTGAGAATTATGGTACATGGTGAAAAAGAAAGCGTAAATAAGGGGTACTGTGTGACACTCAACCTCAACAAGGCCCTATCAATTAGTAAATTTCTGTTAATTTTATGTCTTTACGAAATTGTCCCATAGTCCAAAATCGCCGAAACGGCGACAGGGGGAGGAAGTATTGATTCAAAGAGTGCATTAATCAATACGGCGCGATTAACACGCGACGGGCGGCATGCATCGGTCACATCGGGTCAGTTCAAGGCCAGCGCACATGTGATCTGATTGGTTGGCAAGACCTGACCGTTACCCCAAAATCGAAGAAGAAGAATTCGGCACGGGGAAAGAAACGCCATTTTAAGTGTCTGATATGACTGTTTGTTGCACAACATCCTATTCCTAGTTATACTACACCATAATGTAAAGGTGAGAATACAGACTATTGTATGCTTTGATTTTTTTTTAAATCTTAACTTATTCCTGTTAGTTGCCGGCTACATCTATCTGAAATACCTTATCAGAGATTATCATTCAGGATCATGAAGCTCAGATTTCTTTTAACGGGGAGACATTGTTAAATGATACCTTTAAGTTTATTCATTAAAGGCAGAGTTACCCAGTGCTTTAATGTGAATTCAGGAAAAAAAACATTTCATTTCAGAGCAACTGTCCATTGACATTCAGTGGCGGATCTACGGAGGGTAAGAGGATCTGTTTTCACTTTCCGGCGCGCTTCGCGCACAAAATTCTGTATTGCAAATTAAGTGACGCACCGAGCGCGCCGAAATATTTGGTCACCCCCCCCCCCGCCCCCCTTGGCAAAAAGCTAGATCTGACCTGACATTGTAGACATAAAATGTTCATTATTCTGAATGTTTATGAAAGCCGAAAATTTTCTCTTCTTCTTTCTCAGGTATTTGAGTATTTGAGTATTTGAGTATTTATTTATTTCCACAATTTGCATAACACAAATTCAGACATACATACAAAACAATATTCCAGAATGTTATAGATAAACGATTACACTATTATAATTTATATGAAATTATAAGAAATCAATATTTATATGATATTTCAAGGAATTAACATTTTAATTGATATGGAAAAGGCAAAACACTGCTTAAGCAAAGCTTGAGGGTGATGACGCCCCTTATATCATAAAACTGGTGAAAAAGATTTGATTCCATAATGTACACATATTTTGTTAAAAACAAACGGTTAGTATGCAATGTCTAAACGGGACCACCTCCGAGAGATAGGTCACCAGTCAAACAGCTTGTAAACAGCATTATCTGATTAAGACAAAGCGTCTTATTTGGATTAACGATACAGGACGAGTTATTAGGACAAGATTGGGGGTGGGGTAAAATCAATCTAGATGCCTCTCACAAGGTACTAGGTTATTCTTGCTGGTCAAAAAAATGCTAAAACATAAAATTCTGTATTCAAAGTCGGAGAGTTGTTCTGTATTCAGATTTATCTCAACCTAGACTCACAGAAATAACGAAGGTAGTTTTTTTCATACAGATTTATTATTGTTTTAGTATTTTGTGGAACGTGTTTGAACATGGACAAATTACATTTGGGCTCATTTCCTATATTTCACCATACAGAAGCAAGTTTGCATCCTATATAATTTAGAATAAATATATTTACATCAGACTTACCATTTTCTCGTGTATAAGATTTTCCAGAATCCAGTCCGTCCGAAAATGAAAACTGTTGGTTTTTATATCGATTGTATCTTAGTCGCTATACTGAGTGAAATTCAATATATAAGTTGGCGAAATAAACATATAAATCGATTTCCTTTTCATGCGATTAAAATTACAACCTCAGAGATAAACCGTCTTTCCTGTACGATACCATGTCACGAAAATGACGTCGTTAGTTTATATGATACAACGTCTGCATACAATATCCAAATGCCACTGTCTCTACATTAATCTTGGATATCAATCGGAATAATAATCGATCTAGTGATCCGTCAGCGTTCTCTTCGATCGAACAACCATGCAAAAGTCGCCGTAATCACTTACGGGCCTATATCCGGAGCATATTATTATTATTAGCCTGATTCAGTATTAATCCTTTCACCATCACCATTACCATGAATACAAGTCATGTATGAGACATTTCGCGGGGATGGGATGTCCTTGGCTGTAATGTGCCATAAAATTATTGTTGGCTAAATTATTCTAAGTCACACGCGCCAAATTTCATATTCAGCTGACGCGTACCGTTGTATACAGAAAATTCTATACCGCTACTAGTCAATACTACAGTCATCTTTCGTGTGTATGTGTGTGTGTAATACACACACTGTGTATGTTTCTACGCATGCCTCTCTGTGTGTATGTGTGTGTGTGTCTGTGTGTGCCATATGTGTGTCTGTGTACACGTTTGTGTGTATGACTGTATGTATATGTGTATGTTTCTGTGTCTGTGTGTCTGTGCTTCTGTCTGTCTATATGTCTTTGTCTGTGTGTCTGTGTGTGTCCCTCAGTGTTTGTCATGTGTCTGTGTTTCTGCGTGTACGTCTGTCTGTATGTTGCCTGTATTTTTCTGTATCAGTGTGTGTCTGTGTGTTTTTGTTTGTCTGTGCGTGTATGTGTGGGCGTGTCTGTTCGCGCACGCGCGCGTGTGTGTGTATGTGTGTATGTGTGTATGTGTGTGTGTGTGTGTGTGTGTGTGTGTGTGTGTGTGTGTGTGTGTGTGTGTGTGTGTGTGTATCATTTGTGTCTGTCTGTCTGTCTGTGCGGGAGGTGGAGCCGTGTCTTGCTTTGTGTCTTGTGCGTATATGTGTGTGTTATCGTGTAGTATGTCTGTGCTGTGAATAAATTGTGCATACTTGCTACTTGCTAGAATAATCATGTAATTTCTACATTCTGTGTAGCAGTTGAAGCTCTCCACCGAGCCCTATCTATGATAAGCATAAACGGAATCATAAACGTAGATTCGTACAAGAAATAAAACGGTGGGATTTTTTAATTTTAAAGAAAATTTGCATAAATTAGCATATTATGTGAAATAAAAAATTCTGAGCAAAAGTTTGGAGGCTCTGACATAGCTTTACAATATAACCAAGCAGACTCAAACCTGTAAAGAACAAAAAGCAGTAACAAATTCTACATGTTGAAGCAATCACAGATTCACGCACAGATACACACTGGAGTACAACACTCATACAGTAGATAACACAGGCACACACCGTCCGACACCACATCAGGCGCAACCACAAACACTCCATTAGACACACACAGAGGGCAAACACAGACACTCACTAGTCAGTCACATACGACAGACACACATACACGAACAGACACACAGACAGATACACAGCACGGATCCGAGGTACGCACAGACTTTACACTGACTCACATCACGCATACCATGACACAATACGGATAGCAAACCTGATTCATAACACAGAACCCACACAGACACTGAACTCAAACAGCGATACATAACCCAGAGACAACACACATACACATTCAACACACACAGATACCATACAAAGCGCACACAAAGACACGCACAACACATGCACACACACCATACACACAGACAGCACATAACGAAAGACCACACACGGCAACACAA
>JZLH01S0287099.1:4239-16399 GCA_001188425.1 Eucidaris tribuloides
CGAAGACCGAAGACCGGGACCCACGTATTGTCAATGGGAGAACACGTGTAGGAGGCAAAGTCCAAAGTCCATGCTCCGTCGCGCACGTGTATTGTACACACTTGGGGCGAGTTTTGGCGTGAACGGCGAACGCGTTCACACGAGTGTGATATGAGTCCCCGGTCTTCGGTCTTCGGTCTTCGTTTTCCAGACACCCGTCACACAATGGCTACTGCAGTACCCGGGCTACTAAGATCCACATAAAAGAGACCATTCAAGGTAATGAGGTATTGAGGGTCATCAAATATGTAACCGAATTACGATGCTAGTGAATTAGATATCCATCCCGACAAAAAAGATTACATTTTGTGTTCCAGCCCCTCTACCGTAGGTGAGTCTGCATTTGATTATCTCTCCGCCTTGAAGAAAAACAGAAAGAAAGGATATTATTATTATTATTATTTCGTATATTAACTACAACTTAAAAACTGACAGATGGTCCGGTAGGTCACTAGTTGGGGTTGCCAATACCTGTCAGTGGGCAAGGGGTACCATTCACTCTACATTCATTGACAACGTGTTCGTGGGTCTGGATTTCACCACACGGGCAGAGGTCAGAGTCTGAGATGCCCCATTTTTTCATGTTAGCGGCTTAACGGCCAGCACCTAGACGTATAGTCTTTTCAACTGTACCCAAGGCTTTCTGGGTAGGTTGCTGCCTGGGGGTGAGATGTGAGATGACCAATATTCTAAGAATGGCTTGAGCCTTTCAGGGACATCCAATGACGTGGAGCCTGCTGTTGCCTGATTTTTTTTTCCAAGAACGGGCGTAGGGGCTTCCTTGAGCTCAGCCTTTGTGAAGATTCTTTCTCAAAGAGCACATCATGACTTTTGTAGGAGATGATTTGGCCGAGAACGAATATTCATTGACATCATTTTAAAAAATGTGTTATTTTCTAGTAAAAACGTCATAAGCACATCATTAGGCCTATATAAAGACCCCTTTAAAAAAATGTATGCGTTATATTTCATGTTGCAATGCTTTTGGCAAGGGAGGGTGCAAAATTAAGTGGGTTTTCTTTATAATGGTAATGATATTGGTCATTATTATCCGTATCAGCCATCTAAGCTGGGCATCTCTAATAATGTATTGTCCTCGTATTTAATGCCAGTGACACTGAAAGGTGAATATTTCCTTGTATACCCCAAGGCTCCCTGACCCCATTGACTTTGCGTGCAGAGAAGACGTGGATTGAAACACTTTATACCCCTCTTTCTAACATCCGGGAACTGTAGCTTAGAAGGAGGAAAATATGCAATCGCTGCACCGCAGCGCAGCTGCTGCACCCTCGCCGCCGCTCGCGCTCGCGCACGAAGCGAAATTACCCGTTTCGTTTGTCATGTAAACTTAGACTTGGCACGTTCACAAGACGTTCGCGTCAATCGTACAATAAACATGTTTGGTAGTTTTTTTGTTTGTGTGTGTGTGTGTGTGTGTGTGTGTGTGCCGTTTTTGAAACTTCGTCTTCGACGTTATATTTGAAATTTGATAGTTTTAAAACTCTGCCCGCGTAACTTTCTTGAACTGTTTTCTTTTTTGCATGTAGATCTACGGTGTTGTTCAGCAAATTAATTTTTCGTAGAGCTGTTGTTAAGTAACAACTTAATGTTAGAGCAAATAATTAACAAAAACAAATGGGGGCCGACTTTGCTCGACAGTTTTGTTAACGTTATCAATAACTGATCGTTAGGATGACTGTATATTTTAGACGTTAAATCTGCACATCAGATCAGTTTAATGATGGACAACTTGAATTTAAAGGTTACATTAAAGAATTTTATATTGTTTACCTCAACAGAGCCTGAGGTGTTGTTTAACAACATTAGATCTAACTTGATACCCATCATGTTTGATTTTGATGTAACGTTACTAGATCTGTTAGACTAACGACAACGGTACAAGTTAATATTTGGCTCTAACGTTACCATCGCCGAGACACCATAACTACGGTACCGTAGTCGTAGATCTAATTAATGATCTAACGTTACTAAGTTTTTACGTTAACCCGGGACGTTAACTTACCACTATCAGTATCAGTAGATCTTGATATATATATATAGGCTATATAGATCTATCTAACTTACCGGTAACACTAGTCACAGGTACGGTACCGGTACTCGGTAGATCTACTCACCGATTCCCTGTGATGTTCATAGTGACAGCGCTCGTAGAACAGTGCACTTACGCTAGTCTATCATCAGTAGCGCAGCCGGGGAAAAAAACTAAGATCTACAACGTGTTCTGCTTCACAACTAGACCCTATTTAGACCTAACTTACACAGCGCCTATAAAAGTTCCAAAATGCCGTCGAGTAAGATCGCCGTACGTAGTATGTGGCGAAGCGCGGTGCACATAACGTCCGTATGCGTCATGCGCAGCGCTTGCAAGCCCAAGTTCAGCGCGGCAAAGATCAGTTAACTATATGCGAATGTAAAATCGTGCTCAAAACTGACGGTACAGTATTGTTTGCCAGCAGATAAAGCGAATGTTGCCAGCAGAAAGGTATAAGATAGCCTCACAATATATAATTTTAGTGCTCTAGATGTCTGAGGGATAATAATCAATAATATGGGATGGGCTCTTACTTTCGGAGATACGAACATATATTGCCATCACTAAATCATATCGCCCTCGTCTCGACTCGCGGCTATATGATTCTAGTTCAGGTTATCCCCTCCAATGGCCAGTCCAATATATAATTATTCTGTGGTCTGTGAGTAGGAACATTTTGGGAGAATCACGTTGTGAAGGAGCATTGCCCAATTGATCGAACTGATTATTCGACGAATTGATTGTGGAATATAATGTTGAAAGAGAGTCAACGTCGTGAAACCCTATTATCTTTACTTCACCCTTTATCAATAAAAAAATCAGCCTCAGTTAAATTCCATGCTCGTATTCCATCCCTCATTTGCTTTCCAACAGAGGGCCACAAACAGCAGCCGGCCCGGTTAGAATTGGCGGTGAATCTTGCGATGAAAGTGCCATATTCGATATCTTCAACTTGTCAAAAGTGTCAAAATGAAAACTGTGTTCGAAAAAAGTTTGCCATTTTTCAAATGCACGTAATCGGCTCGTCATTGCCGACGAGTCCCAAACAATCAACATGTCGAGTTGCTGCACTGTCGAGTACCTCAAAGATTAATCCCTTCAGATTTCTGGGCACATGTACTTTGTACCTGAAATACACACCGCCTGCCGAGATGCGCACGGTGATTGCCGACTACTACAGGGAAGACCCCCAAAATAAGAATTTTCGAATACATTGATATTCGGCGATGATGGATAACATAAAAGAGGCCATCCTGTGAGGGTGGCCAGAGAGTGCGGGATACGAGCAACACACAACAAGGCGGGAAGGAACGAGTGGCCCACACACATTGTCGTCAACATCTAACATCAACGGCCTGAATGACCTGATACAGCGGGGTCAGCTTCGACCGTTCAACAATGATGACGGGTACGTTTGCTTGAGCTCTTGGGATATGGAAGAGGCGTGTGAGGGGAGGATGCGCCAAAACTTCAACAGGACTTCAGCAGATTGTTACCAGTTGCCGCCAAACTGATTCATGTACCCATCTAGTGCCTTCCGACTCCAATAAGTAATGGCTACCAGCTGCCACCTGCAGTGGCGCTAATCCATTTTTGAAATTTAGGGGGGGCGGGGCACAGTCGTCCGTCCGCGGTTAAAGCCCTAAACCCCTGGTCAAAACATTTTCCAACGTCAGGGCCCACCCCGCCGCCGAAAAGTCGCTCGGGGGGGGGGTTGGTTAGTGGGCACGATTTTTTTTCTCTCTCCCAAATTCCGGGTCCAAAAAATTTTCCCGGTCCCGCCAGCCGATGAAAAACGCCGCTCAAACCGGGGGGGGGGGGTGTGCTGGACGAAAAATCTTGCGTATGATGATTTTTTTCCCTCAAATCGTGGCCAGGGACATTTGATATTGGTGCTTGCCCCACCTTCAAATCGTGGGGGGGGGGTACATGTCCCCCTGTCCCCCTGGATTTGCGCCCCTGTGTACCTGTGCACCCTGGGCACGCGCGGTCTCCGAGCTGCCACAGTCAAGTTTCTACCATGCTTAACCCTTTAAACAAAAATGGGGGGGGGGCAAAATGGAGTTTTTGCCCCCCCCCCCCATGTGCCCGCCTGAAAGGTAAAAATAATCAACTACAGTATTAAAGACCAAAATGAGCAATAAAGGTAATTTTCGCCCTTTACGGGGAACTTACACTGCTAAATAAATTTAGTTTATAGATGGTGGCCTCTCGTCCTTCGACGAGTGTGCCCCCGTAAAACATACCTTTAGTAAACCTTTTTATTTTTCCTTTCTAACAATATAAGAATATTTTTCATTGCTCGAACAATGCGGTCACGTTTAAACTTTTAATGAATGCATTTCAGACTAAAATGAATGCTTTTCTGGACATTTCTGGAAACAAGCATCTTTACAAATTGTCTTATCTCAGTCATGCATCGATCGCTTTCCAAATGTGGGAGCAAATAAAAGGAGGTAAAATAATCGTTTTACTGGTGTCATTTAACATCGAAAATATCCCTAATGTATTCAAAAATAGCAGTTAGAATTTCAGATTTCCTCGTGCAAATGAATTTTTGAATTTTGATTTTTTTTTTGAATTTTTAAATTTTTGAATTTTGGAATTTTGGAATTTTTGTCTTTGATCATTCACGCGTGAACGAAAAGCTCTGTGACTAGTAAAACATAAAATAAGAGATAATATACTTTCCAAGTATGTATGATTTTTTGGTTGACATATTTGTTACTAAGATATGAATATATCTTCATCAATCTCGGTTTCCTTTTTATCTGGGACATACTTTATTGTTAACAATTATTAGTTTATTTATAGAGATATGAAGAGTGTTTAATGACACTATTTAACAGTGTAGAACTACAATTTGAAAAAAAAAAATCTTTGAGCTAGTGCTTGAATAAACTCATAAATGCCGAACAATACATAAGTTGGGGATATTTATGCTGCCCCTGTCTAGATGTGCTTGGATAACATCACACGTAACTTATTTATCGGGTGGATAGTAAAGTGTAACACGCTGTTTATGCGGGAAGTTGGCATGAAAAAAACTGGATACTCATAGATTTTCACTCCTCTTCAGATAGAAATGATCATTTTAAAGTACCAAGTTTCCATGGGTTTATTTTTTCGACATTAACGGAGACACGTTTAACGTTTAACATGCAGATATGTAGCTTTATGGGTTTTTTTTCAAATTGTGTTGATTATTTAATTGTTTCTTTATTTTATTTTCAATTAAGCTTTAAATTCAAATTTAACTTGATGAGCATACTAGAAATTTGTGAAAGCTTTCTATAGATGTTAAATGAAATTCGCTCCACTATATTAATTTCTAATGTAATTTATTGAATTATGTACACATAGATATTTTCAACTGAGTTGTCGAGAGCCAAGATGGGCTGACATTTTGGTCAAGTTAAAATATTATTACGAAGAAAGAAATATGATTTCTTTACGACAGTTGATTAAAAAAAATCCTTTCGTGTCCGTTAAGTTCCAATTTGAAATTGTAACATGGAGGGTTACTTGTAGTGTATTTTGTATCTTAATGACTCGTCTTATATATTAAAAGGGAAAAGGGAGATTAATTGAAAAATTAAATGTATAAAATGGAAAAGGTGTTACGGACATTTTGTCTGATTTATTGGTGCCTGTAGGCCCCCTATGGTTTCTGTTACGTACAATCATACATGTATATTGCGGACTCTGTATGATGATTTTTTTTGTGCGTGAATTAAATGCTTTCTTCAAACTGTATCTCTTGATTGTACTAATTACTGATCAAACGTGTGTGTTTGTTTGTATGTTTGTGTAATGTGCGTTGAATAGAAGTGAAGGCTGTTATGGATACCGCACACTACACGACTTTGTCGTACGACTCACCGATTTGGATCCGAAATGAAAAACTTAGCTTATATTTCATACACGCTGATTTATTTCCGGGATTTATTTCAGATGCAAATCGGTAAGTCGTGCGACGGAATATCGCATGGTGAGCGGTGGCCTTTACTTTTACCATGAAGGTTCCACATCCCTACTTATGGGAAGGTGTCTTGATGGAACTGACTTGAAAATGTAGGAGGGGTCTCGAAGTGGTTTTACCCTCCATGGTGGATTAAATTTTTAGTTTTAGTTTTCAAAATATGCTTCATATATATATATATATATATATATATATTGATTATATATATTTATATATATTATATATATATATATTATATATATATATATTTATATGTTGAAGCCTTTGGAAAAAATACATAACTTGTTTATTTGACATTTGTTTTACAAAACACTTCAATGAAGACAATACAGTATATCAGAACGTATTAACTTAAAGACAGAGTAAGGGATTTGCTCGTCAGAAAACGGTAAAATGAATGAGATCAGCTCAAATCGTTTACAATGTGAAGATCAGCATAAACACCTGTCAGCATAAACACCTGTCATAGAACCTGTCATAGAATCAGTGTGCTGCGCTGGTCTTGCGACGGTACACATAGTCGCGATTCGCAGTTTGAGCAAAATTTAAATTCACGGAAAGAACAACATTGTGGTAACATGTCGTTATTAGGTTTTTCTCATAAAACAACAAATTCATAACGTATGGATCTCAAACTGTCAACTAACCATTTGTAAGTACTAAACTGTTTACCGTTTCATATTTAATGACACAATCTTTAAATCTGAAGAAGCATCACGTTTCAAGAGACTATATTATAGTATAAACTAATAAAAATTATAGTTTAAACTAATAAACTCTAAACTAATATACTACAGCATTTTTTATACCCTTCTTACGTTTTATTGGTCAAAGAATTAACAAAATTATAATTTTCCCACATTAATCTCATAAACAAATAATACATTAAAATCCCAAGTCATTACTCAATTATTTGGGGTTCCCATTAGCATTACTATTTTGTGGTCATTTATTGAAGTCAAATTTCTTTACCCTACTAACGTTTTTATTTACATGAAAAAGAAACTGTATACCTGAAACTTGACCAAAAACATATTTTTTTTTTTAGATTTGTCGTTGAGTCCGAACAAAATACACTATTTTGTCGTTATGAATATGAATTTCACATATAATTTTAACTGGAGTCTAAACGTATTGCCACAGATTGCTGGATGAAATACGCCCACAGAAACAGTGTGGTATTGTTTTTCTGTGTAATTTTCTGTGTAATTAAGTAGCTATCCTTATTTTTTGTAACCCCAAAAACATTTTAGGTTATACTTTTATTCAAAACTCGACACTGAAACAATCGGTATTTTGTTTCACTGATATGTCTAAAACGGCGTAGAACATAATTATTATTCACCAAGACTTTTTATCAAACTCATTTCAGACCTCAACACCCTACTTATTTCTTGCTTTTGAATCAATTCTCAGCCGAGGGTGTAAATGAAAAATTCTGTTGAAACTTGAAATGCCCGAACCCAACTCTAAAAAATACTAAATTGAAGTAAACCTTTTACCAGATTTTTTTTCTTGTGGGTAAATGTGTAGCATACCTCCACTTAATTGGTGTCTTCTTGATGCAATGATCCCCCGTAAGCTATTAACGCGGTCGCACGATATAGTTTTTTCAATAAATAAATCATAATTATGTTTTGAAATATGTCTATCAATTTTCAGGGGATCAGCAACAAATCTGAATAATGTGGTGATGATGGCAAATAGGTTATTCATCCACTAAAATACAATTACCGTATTTATTTCCAAAACACGTTATTAACCCTGCAGTGACTATTTACAAAGATCTATATCCATATTGAAGACAATGCAATGGCATGCTTACTCTTGTGCAATGAAGATTGAAAACAATCGCCTGTTGTAGCGTAACATTCTCAATTAAGAAATTTGAACGGTAATCATGGAATTGAATGGGAAAATCTTTTTTTCCGTCAATGATTGATGTAAATATCGAACGGATCACTCAACGAAATTGTACCATTGTACCTGGATATGCTCTTTGTATGTCCAATAAATGTAGAGGCTGTCAAGTTATACGACCCTACGGCTCGCCGATCAGTGGCGGCCCAGTACAAGATATTGTGAAAAATGACGAGACTTTGGGGGTCGATGGCCCATGAAGAGTAGATTAGAGTGCGCCCGCTGCCGTCTAAGTGGATATACTCCAGTCTGCCGTAAAGAGCTTCGCACCAATACAAACGAGAAGCTGCAGGGATCAGAAATGAAAATATAATGACCTGTCACAAGTCGGGGTTTCGATATTCATTTCAATAAACCAGTTCGAAGTTAGTCCGTGCAATGATTGAGCTCTTAATACTAGATATCTGCGAGGACTGAATACCTCTTTTTGTATAAGCGAGGAAAGATTTAGAGCATTACGCAAAACATGTCTACAATAGTTGAAGAATGTAGAATAAGAAGTACTAAAGTAACATAATACTACTTCTGAGAAACAAAGGCTCACAGTAATTTTTTTCAAATTTGTCTACAGATCACAATTGTTTGAGCTGTACATCCAACTTGGTGAATGCTAATTGACACAATAAAAGATGAATTTAGGACAAAAACAAACATTATCACACTTGTAGATTTCCAATTATCAATAATCAGTATTGTGGAATTAAGTACTTCTAAAAACAAGGGTCTGAGGAAAACAAACGCATTTCTCGAATGAATGAATGTCGAAAAGACTGAATTGTATATTATTGTGGAATGTCCCCTGTAAGACGAACAATTTGATATGTAATTTGTCGAATTCGGAAGTTGTTTGAAATTTGACCTCATGTGACCTTTGGCCGGGAGTTACCCCATATAGCACAAAATACATGATGAATTATATATTTTCTTAATCCTTGTAACTAGTCGAGTAATTTGAGATACATTTTAAAGAAATTGGACCAAGTTAAAATTTTGACACCGGTTGACCTCTCCCCTGACGCCTACGAGGGAAGGGTCAAGTCAAATTGACCAAAATTTTGTCAAAAAAATTCCCGGCATGTAACGACTTCAAAACAATCCCTAACTCAATTTCGTTAAAATGTGACTAAATGGTAAATGACATGATTGGAGGCAGTCCTCAACTTGGGGTAAAAAACTACTGTAGAATCAAGTAAACTATGTAGGGATTCTACTGTGAAAATTGTGTAGTCAAAAGTTCACTCATTTTCAAACAATGTCCATCAGTGTGCCTTGTAACAGACAAATTAGTTTGTAGTGCAGCCTTCTATGGGTATTAAATCTATAGTGCCCCGATAGAATTAAACTGCTGGCCTGTTCGTGCTTGATTCTCCTTAAGTAAACAATCTCAAGACAAATCCTTCCAGCCAGGAGATCCACTCTAGCTGGTGTACACTTGGTTTATCTTTGAACCAGTTTGGTTGTAAAGGTATTTTTATTTCTCCCAATCATGTCACTGCGCTTTAAGTACTTCTTATTCTACATTTTTCAATTGTTTTTGTAATATTTTCTTTAGAACAATACCTTTAGCTGTCACATTCCTGAATATGAATCTCGTGCATGCAAACTTTATCACATAGCTTTCACATTGAGCTATCCAACTTTCTAAATGGCTACTTACGCAACCATCGTACCAATGACCGGTCGTCTGCACATGCGCAGAAACTCCGAACTGGCTTATTATACGTTTTGTTCATTACACTGATTACATGTAAAACAAACAATCTCAGAACACACTCTAATAGCACAGCCTACCTGGCAAGTCAATGAAAAGACCTCTAGGTCTACGCATATCGCCGTTCGCCAGAATGGTTTCGTCACTTCCGTCGTCCATGTTTGCTCGACGGACGGCCGCAGTGTGTTGCCCATGGGTTGTCCAATATAGATGTCTTCGCAACAAAGGTAAAAACGAAAATGATGGTGATAGTGGTCGTTGCGATGATGGTCGTGAAGATGGTGGCTTTCTTGGTGAAGGTGATGATGATGGTGATTTTGTGGGGTGGTAATGGTGATGGTGATGGTGACAGTGATGTTGATGTTGGTGGTGATGATGATGTTGGTGGTGGACTTGGTGGTGGTAGTGGGGATGGTGGTGGGGTGGTGATGATAGTGGTGGTGATGATAGTGGTGGTGATGATAGTGGTGGTGATGGTGATGGTGACGGTGATGATGATAAAGATGATTGCAGTGGTGGTGGTAGTGGTGTTGGGGTGATGTGGTGTGGTTGTGGTGGTGATGGGTAGGGATAGTAATGGTGATGGTGATTTTGATGTTGGTGGTGATGATGGTGGTGGTGTGTTGGTGGTGGTGGTGGTTGTAGTGGACATGGTTAGTGGTATTGGTAATGGTGGTGGTGATGATAGTGGTGGTGATGATAGTGGTGGTCATGATAGTGGTGGTGATTATGTTGATGGTGATGGTGATGGTGGTGAAGATGATTGTGGTGGTGGTGGTGGGGTTGATGTGGTGTGGTGGGTGTGGTGATGGGTGACAGGGTTGGTGTGTTTTTGCTTGTCTGAAATACATGTTTTCGCTAAAGCGAAAAAAACCTTTTGAATCTCACCTCTGGTTAAACAGGTTTTCATGTAACAATTTAGATTTTAGAAATCTCAGGATTAAATCTCAAAAGATAATGCTACAATCGCTGAACCAAAAAGTGGTCCAATTGGCTTTAAAGTCGGACTCTAACGTACCTGTTGGTGCTTTCAACGAGAACATCTCGTACCTTGGTAATCCCGCTTACGACGACAGTCTGATTGCTTCCATCCAAGTTGGCCTTTCCAATAGTTCCGTTTCCGCTTTCAGTCCAGTAAATGGTCCGTTCCGACACAACTACTGATAGGCTGCCAACGTCTGTTTTTTTTGTATGAAACAGATGATTAAACAAAAAAAATCCTCTCTTTTAAGACAAGGTCCACCCTGAGGTGAAGTTGATTTTTAATAAAAGCAGAACAATGAGAGAAACATATTAATGAAAGTTTGACGAAAATCCACCAAAGAATACCGGAGTTATGAACTTTCAAATTTTTAATTTTGTGCCGTCACATACGAGCAGCTCCACATTATGTCATGTAATGTTAAATCAAAAAAATGCCACTTTTTATTGGTTCATGATAATTGATAATTGCAGCATGTATGAAATAATGTTTTTAATTATATATTAAATGTACAGGTAAAATCATTTTCAATTTTCTGAGAGAATTTCACTTTGTGGAATTAATATTACACAACAATGAGGAAGCTGCTCGCATATGACGTCACCAATTTAAAACTTTGAAAGTTCATAGCTCCGTTATTCTTTGGTGGATTTTCGCCAAACTCTCATTAATATGTTTCTCCCGTTTGTTCTGCTTTTCTTAAAACCAATTTGACTTCAGGGTGGACCTTGTCTTAAAAGAGATCATGATTTTAATCAATGTAAAACTGCTCTATGCGCTTAACATATAGCTCTCCAGATAGTAAAATTACTTTACAATTTCCTTGAAATAAGAACAAATATATCTTGGGCTTCTGCTTAAAGGTATTGGCTAACATTTACCACATTTAAAAAAGTCTGAGCTACATGATTCCCCATGCTACCATTGTCTTTGATAAGGTCTGAAAATGACGCCCTGAAATAAATTATTATTTAGTGCTTTAAAAAGGTGAAAATCGTAAGTTGATCGGATTCACCTGCCCATTTTCTCCCATAGACTTACTGTGTGTACACCTACGCTATTTAAACTCGCCCGAGTTTTAATTGTTTATTCATGCATAACTTGCCATGGGCAGTGTAACTTTCCAGACGTTTTTTTTTTATTCTAGGGTGTTTATTTGTCCATATGAACACTAGTATGTAGTTCAGATATCAAAATCATTTTTTTTTTAATTGAAGGTCCACAATGTTAGCCTATCACTTTAAATGAGTTAATTGATGTACATAAGCGACCATGTGATGGCAAAAATATTCCATATATCTGGGCCACAGAAATCATCACAGCATTTTGTGATAATTGTACAACATAGAAGAAATGTATTACTATGAAAAATTCACAGCAGAAACTTTGACCAGCATCGTTGATCCCCGGGAGCATTGTGACCTAATTTGAGGACTACTTTCAATCTTGCCATTTCCTTTAAATAATCACTCT
>JZLH01S0287125.1:0-10952 GCA_001188425.1 Eucidaris tribuloides
TTGGAATTTGATTACGTCCACTTCAGGGATGGTGCATTGGATCATTTGAAAGATATTTTGTATAGGAAGTTGGTATGTAGCTCGTAAACCCCCACCCCGGCCAAAAAAACTAATTTTGCATTGATTATGCTGTTTTACAATTTGTACAGTGTATACAAATTGACTGTGCTATAACTACATGCTGCATACTTAGTTGAATTACTCCAAAGATAGACTTCCCACTGCAAATATTTTCAACCACCCACCAAACTGCCCACAGTGCAGAGTTTCATTGGCACTGGAATACTGATGGGGGTTGGGGGCTGGGGTGGGGGGCTGAGGGGGCTGGCGCCACCGCCCCCTCCCCCAAATAATTTTTTTACCATGGCCTATTTTCAATTTCATACAAGTAATCAATGGCGTAATGAGCCAAAATATTTTGGGGCGCAATCTTTGCGAGCGAGCGTAATGACCGAGCGGGGAGAGGGTGTGAGCCTGTGGGGGTATCCCCCTCCCACGCCCGTTAGGGAGCTTTTTTATTTTTTCGTACTTGAAAATGTGCAATCTGGGGAATACCCGAAAAGGAAATACCGACTTCTCATGTACTATGGATACACGTGTCACGATTCAACCGACCAGTAAAAGTTTATTTTAATGATTCTGCACTACTCATAATATAAAAACATAAACGAGGTACTCAGACATAGGGGGAGGGGTGGGAGAATAATACTCCCCCTCCCATGGTAGCAAGGTTTTGAAAATATAGAAAAGCAGTGATTCTAGGCATGATAATGAAGAGTTTTAGGGATTGTAGTCAGGTTTTCAAAAAGATGTACAGGAATTAGGCCTATCTGGAAATTGTAATAGGGTGATCACACTTGTGATGGAGCTAAGCGACCAAGCGGGGAGGGTGGGTGGTGGGGGATACCCCACGGTACCGGGGCCACGGTAGGAAATCTTAGAAAATACGCATAAAAAGACAGGTTTCTATGCATGGTACAGGGACGTCGATCCTTAGGTGGCAAGGGGGGAGGGGGGGGGCAGTCGCCACCCCAATGAAAATATGGGGGGGCAAACATATCGATGTGCCCCCACCCCCATTTTTTGACAACTTCAAAAATTCACAATATGTAATGCAAGGATATGTTTAAAATGCTTTGGAAAGTAGTACAAAACCATAAACTTAGCATTAAAACACTGTCAAACATTCACAAATTTCATTTTTTGGCGCGTTTGGCGTGCAAACGTCTATATTGCAATTTGGCGCAGAGAGTGCGTCAAAATTTGTGACATTCTTTCACTTTTGCCTCCCCAATCCGAAAAGTGGATCCACCGCCCTAGCATTTATACAGCCCTGTAGGTCAATACATATTTCAGTGGTTCATTAACATTAATAAATGACTTGTATAAAATTAAAAATAATTCATGGTTAAAATTTACTGGGGGAGGGCTGCTGCCCCCAAGCCCCACCCCCTCCCCCCAACATTAACATCAGTGCATAGTCATGTTAATTTCAATGAAATACCTGTTTCTCACATTCTTCTGCACAGTAACATATTCCCAGTTTCCCAAATAGCAAGGCAGGGAACATGCTTGTTGTAATCACTAGTAATGGGACTACGGGGATCTTTAAATTGCCCAAGTCAAGCGCCCCCCCCCCCAAAAAAGAAAATAATAATAATAATTTGGACAAAAGGTGTTTTTCAATGAAAACATATTTAAAACTAGTAGAAGTTCAACTGTGCGAAGTCGATGGGTATGCCTCCGCCTAGTTATGATAGCAAGCTATACAACCTCATCATACCAACAGTTTGGACTGCTTAATGAAAGTTTGTCAGAAAAACTTGGCATTTTTGACGACAAACGTTCATGACCTTTGACCCTTGACTCTAAACTTTGATCCTGGACTACCTAACTAAAATATCCTCTTTTGGTTTTGAACCTAACGCTCAGAAATTACATCAACGAGTGAGCATCGCCTGAACTGAACTTTTAGGCGAAAATGACATTTGGGGAACAGCAAGTTCCTTGACCTTTGACGCCTTGACCTTGACTCATTGACCCGTCTAACCCTCTAACAATATTGTTTTTAGGTTTTTAACCTAATGCCAAATTACATCTAGCAGTGAGGGCACTGCCTAACTGGCAGTATAGCGCAGAAAATTGACATTTTTGGCGACCGATAGTTCATTGACCTTTGACCTTTGACCCCCACAACACACCGTCCCCCCCCCCTTCGTGTGGTTCAGCGTTCCCTTAATCTGCAAGTATGCAACCCAGTGAACCGTTTTGACTTACTTCTTACAGTCTTCTTGAAATCGCTCACTGCAATTCCGTAATTCCACTTACCGTTCGTTATGTAGCATGCTTTGACCAGAAATCTTCATTTGGAGCGCCGTTTGGGGGCTTTAAGCAACAAATTTGGATTTCATGGGGTGGGGGGGTTATTTAAAGATACAACATTAAGTTTGGTGTCATAATGCTTGTACTGTTGGTTTTAATCATTTCCCAAGTGGACGTTTTTTAAAAATTTTGACTTTGACATTTATGCCCCCACCCTACTAGATGCCCCCCGGGGGGGGGGCTTAACTTACAATGTGATACCTATGTGTCACACCATCTTCTCAAATCGAGGGCTCTGGGGCTGGATTGAGCAAAAATTGAGGGTCTCTGGAGCTGGAACTAAGAACTTAAAGACCAGAAAACGGCGGTCTCAACAGCAACACATATACATGTAACTTAATGCCCCTCCTCCCGCCCCCGTGACTAGATGTCAAGTTGTCAACCGGTTATACAAAATATTTTTTTATCTTTATTTGAATGGGTATGCATTTTGTCGGGCGAAACTTAAAACAAAATTAAGACGTCGGTAAGGGGGACAAACACCCCCAAGTGCAAATCACCCCCAATGCCTCCCCGTCAGGTTGGGCCCAAAATTGTCTTACCCTGTGAAGCTACACTGCGTGATCATAGTCAATTATAAATACCATCACATCCAGAGTCAGGCTGAAAATACTCTCGAAAAAATAACGAGTGAAAATATTCACTCTTTAAGAAGTGAATTTAACCACACAAAAAAAGCGAATTAAGAGTGAATTTGGAGTGAAAATGTGAGTTTTTCACTCATTTTGGAGTGACCTCAAGTATCACTCGGAGATTTTGAGTGCTTAGGTCACTCCAAAATGAGTGAAAAACACATTTTCACTCCAAATTCACTCCCCAAAGAGTGAATATTTTCACTCGTTTTTTTTTAGAGCGTAATGTGCCCTTAATAGGGCAAGGGAATTTACAAGTTTATTCTTTTTTTCACGTGTTTGTTACACTCTGGTATGTTTACTGAAATTATCTTGACATGTTCATCGTCATAAAAAAGGGGGACGCGGAGCGTGTTTTGATCCCGTAGAATGGTGTACAGCGTGTCCCAGAAAAAATTACCCTCACGCAGACAAGAGAATAATTATAAATCCGGTTTTATACTCAATTAAGTTTACATATTTAGAATGGTCACTTTATTTTCTAACTTCTGTGAAAATTTCATTGGTCTCGCTTCAATGGTTTTGAATACACAGTCCATTATGTAACAGCAGTGCTTTTCAGTCCATTCCAAGTTTGCAGTGCTTCATCAATGCATCAACCTGAATGGTAATCAGGTGGAAGGATGTGCAGGAGAACCATTAAGGTTTACAAGCTGGACATTGAAGGACAAACTTTACATGGAACACATCCTATGAAAGCAAACATGACCAGTGTTATTGAATTTTGACTAGTTTTCATTTTAAAAAGTGAATGAACTTGACTTTAGTTACTTCATAACAACAAAAACACCGTCATTGACATGAAAGTGAAGCATGGAATAATACATGGTATGTCTGTAGTGTGCATTTCTTTTTAGTAAACTTGGAATGGGCTGGAAAGCACTGCTGTTATATAAGAGCCTGTATATTCAAAACCAATGAAGCGAGACCTTTGAAATTTTCACAGGAATTGAATATGTAAACTTAAGTGAGTATAAAACTTGATTTTGGTAATTATTCTGTTGTCTACGAGAGGGACATTTTTTCTGGGACACGCTGTATATATAGCGTCGCCACTAGTTGAGTGGGCACATTGAAATATATTATTACGTTAGTACCAAAAGACAGTGTTTCAATATTAAAAAGAACTTTGCACTTGCGTGACAAAAATACACACACATAATTACTTTGTGCAATAAAGTATATATTGTTATATTTGTTATTCTGTAACTTGTTTTACACAACTTGCCTCGTACAAAGCAATAAATTGAATTGGGAGATGAATTTATAAAATCAAATTTATTGCATAGCAAGCATCGTGAAGACTTATTTCGCCAATAAATAGTACTGTGTGTAGGGATATGTCATTAGATAGATAATGATGATGATAA
Organism: Eucidaris tribuloides; assembly: GCA_001188425.1. Taxonomy (NCBI): domain Eukaryota; kingdom Metazoa; phylum Echinodermata; class Echinoidea; order Cidaroida; family Cidaridae; genus Eucidaris; species Eucidaris tribuloides. Next base: position 4,385 of record JZLH01S0287125.1, read on the forward strand.
TGATAGTAGTAGTAGTAGTAGTAGTAGTAGTAGTAGTAGTAGTAGTAGTAGTACTACTACTACTACTACTACTACTACTACTCAGCTTACTGCCTACTTACTGAACTGACTAATGAAATATAATAATAAGTACATAATGATTATAATAATAATAATACCGACTAAACTAATGGATTCCTAGAAACAGTATAATGGCCGAGGCAAAATCGTCGCCCTTATATCGCCACTTCCTAAAATTTTACCATGGCGGCGCCCCTGAGGTCGAGCTTATTTGAATATTATTATAAAATAGTAATGATATGTTCCTGAACAGATAACTGATCACTTTTGTAAGAAATCTGCATTTTAAAACAGGGCTAAACGCAAAGAACCATAACCGAATTCCAAAAGTTGTCCAGAACATGTAAATACCACTCTACCACAAGTTTTGCGATGCACAATCCAATAAGCTATTTTTATAGTTTAACTGTATCGCATTAAAAACAGGTATTGGGCTTCGTAACCTTTGATTCCTTTGATCCCTTTCACGCGTGGCCCGAAATCTCATGAGTTTACCGGGCCTTATAAAACCACTCTACCCAAGTTCAACACGATCGCCTAAAAACGAATTCTTAAGTTATCGCCTTAAAGACAGCAGGTATGGGGTTTCGTGCTTTGACCTGTTTAAAATTTTAAATCTTAATCCAGTTTATGTGTCTTATGAGAGACATACTGGACCAAATCATATCAAACTCGCCGGCGAGTCGTTGTTAATTTATAGTGTAACGGAGCCCATCAGATATGTAAGGCCTCGTGATCCTTTGACCTTTGAAACCTGTCAACTCCAAAATCTGATCAGTTCATTGATGTCATGTAAACATACTCCACGCCAAAGTTACAGATAAAATCCGACCAGTCCTTCTTAAGTTATCATGGTATAAATGAGCCAAAATCAACATGTTTTAGGTCCTGGTGACTTTGACCTTCTCAACTCCTCCAAAAATCTAATCAGTTCATCGCTGGCCTCATACTACATGCATGGTCCTAGTTTACATCAAAAATTCCGATCACTTCTTGAAGTTATTCGTGATACGAGGACCGGTAAGACGGACGCCACTGGACGCACGGACGCGCGCTCACATGGACGGCATGGACAACCCGAAAACATGATAACCTTCCACAACTTCGTTCGGGAGGCATAAAAAGTGTGGCCCACACAATAGGTAATACTGATGGCCAATAAAGGCAGTAATTTGTGTAAATTATTTAGTATCACAATGCCAATGTATCCCGTAAACCTTTTTTCAATAAACATTGTAACTAGTTATTTGGCAAATTTTGTTATGTACAGCCTTCGACATTTAACTTTGATCCAGAACCGTGAGGTCATAAAAAGATAAATGAGCAACGGTATCTGTTTTGGTGGAAAAAAATATCGAACTAGGAGTTTTTATGGATGATCATAATTATTCAAATAGGAATCCCATAAAAAAACCTTTGAAGTGATTATCAACATCAAATAAAAATTGCACTTGGCGTGGACAATTCATATTATTTATTACGATGAAAGGTAACAAGTTATATGTAATTAATTCATCACGTGCATATTTACGCTACTATAGGATTTAAACTTTAAAGTAGTCCTATTTGCATTGGTGTGTTTTTATTGTATCCACTATTATCTTTGTTCATGTTACACGCCATAAAAGGCAACAATTCGAATTGAGAGATGAAACAGTACTTTATATGACTAATATTTGTTGCAAGCTCTTTGCTTTGGTGCGATTACTTGGGGAATTAGCAGGAAGAGGCTAATGCAGCAGTTTGTGCCATAAGAGAGCGAGCGTAGGAGGCGAAACAGAGAGCGGTGCAACTCAAAGAATTCGTGCAGGAATTTTCCCTAAAAATGGAAAAAATGAATGAAATTATTCCCAATGTGAACGAGTAGTATAAATGAAACTCCTTTCAAAGAACCCTGTTTGGTGTACGAATACGTAGTTTTGGTGAATGATCAAGACTGATAAATAAATACGCTGTAAAGATTTGAGATACTAGAAATACATATTTCCCGATCTATATGAAACGCCTGCAAAAGTATAAAATTTTCCTCTAAGCGATGAATTTCTAAGTTTCAAGCCCGCTACATCGGCTTCGTAAGAGTGACTTTAGACAAAATTCTTCCTTTGGGAAAAGTGGTTCGTGTAAGAAAGAAAATATGCTGAGAACACTCTTGCCACCCTAATTACAAAACGGGCGGGACTAACCTGAATATTCACGTTTGTTGCACAATTTTATGTTTTTTGAGTTATACAAAAGAAGAGCATTGTTGGTTACTTAGTTTAAAAGGTTTTTAAAATAAAAAAGAGAAGTTTTGATTTACACTAGGTTTTGGCAGCGCAATGGCAACTTTTGAAGCTCAGTTTACCAAATGTTGTTCCTTTTTCTGCTTTCCTCCTCTTCCCTTTCGCCCCTCCTTTTTTTTTTTTAACTCGAAATCAAGCAGATCATTATCAAAAGAAGAATAGTTTCCTGGAGGCTTAATATGATCGTTTTAATGATTCATGAGTAGTATTATGAGGCATACGCACCAATTAATAGAGCGACGGAGAGTATATTGTTGTAAATTCGGTTTTTAATGCAATCAGCCGGGTTGACGAGAGTGTAATCGAAGTGGATTTTTTTTTTAAGAAAAGGAATTTCCTCGTAAAAGTCCATTAAAGAAAGGGGGAACAAAGATGAGAATATTGATGTCGAATAACGGCAATCAAAGGCGTTCAGACCTAATTTAATCAACAATGCGCGAGGTGTTTTGCAAAACCGCAATAAAAAGATATTAGGCACTAGTTATTTTTACAATGTTTGATATTTATCCACCTTAAATTATTATACCTTATCAATCAGGAGTCGTAAACCATATGATCAATCCGAAATGTATTGTTTAGCAAATGAATCAAACTGTAGGTTTTGTGATGATCATAATAAACTTCATAAAAAGTTTGAGTGTTTTCATATCAAAATAGAATCAGAAAAGGTATTCAAACTTTTTCTAATAATACTATTGGTTTTTTTTTTCAAGTACCGCCGTGCAAAAAGTCAATTATGCAATATTTTTTATATACTTCATTGTTCAACTACGTTGTAAAAGCAATTAATTTTTTTTTCTGGAGATGAGATTTAACAGAAGATTTATCATTTACGGCTTAATGTCTTGTTTGGCCAGGGGATTAGCGTGCAGCGAATACCTGTTCAGGATTGTGTTGGGCCGAACTAAGTAGTAATACGTTATCTAGAATCAAACAGAACACTGCGTAATACAATGAGAGAGACGACAAACAATCAATCACCATTACATTTCTGCTATGACTTACTTCAGAATTCAATGACACAGTGTATCGGAGATATCCATTTATATCGAGTGACGTGGGTGTGTATGGGGGGGGCACCAATAAAGGAGGAATAATGGAACCCTCGCGCGGGAAAAGATAGTGATAATAATAATAATAATAATAATAATAATAATAATAATGAAGAATACATAATAATAATAATAATAATAATAATAATCATCATCATTCACAAATCATCATCATCATCGCATCATCATCATCATCATCATCATCAAGAGATGAAATAATGCATGATCACATTACATTCTAAACAAAGGTAATAATAAGATATTACTGCTTTAAATTTGTTATTTTTCCGCGTGAAAACCCTGGGCGGGGGGAGGGGGGGGGAGGAGTTGATTGTACATGTCATCGCCACACCTTAGCGAGCGGTGGCGCATGCACCCCCCCCCCCCCTGTTGTCTTAGCGCCCCTGTACACATTTACGCACAGGGTACAGTATACTGGGACAAGAACGAGATTTTGCGTCATGTACATGCAAGGAAATTCAAAATGTACCTCAGATTGTGGAGCAGCAACCAAAATGGAATGAAAAAATTGCAGGCGAAAGTATAGTCATTTTAAAACTATATACAGCAATACGGCAATTGATTACTCAGGTTGATATGTCATTTTTATAATTAATAATTAATTTTCCGATAGACCGGTTTTTTTTGGGGGGGGGGGGTGACGCAACTATATATCACATTCATTGATTTTTTTACAAATCGGACCGAGCATCCGTTGCTAGAGTCGTAGACCTTAGCGCGCATCATTCGGACAAATACTCACAGTCGCCACCTCTTACTTAACCGCTTGTATTGTTTCATCATATTTTTTAATTTGTTAGCGAGCCCGTCATCACCGGAGCTGGTTGTACATGCATAATATACGGAAAGCATCGTGATACTGTGAATCGAAAATAGAGGCCGGGAGTTTGGGACAGAATACATTCCTTTCCTTGAATACTTCACATTTAAATTCGTCAGTATGGCAGCCAGAGTAGCAGGGAGCCTGAAAACACTCCCACCTCCCCCATTGGATTGCCCGTGTTAGGGATCTGTTTTTCCTAGGGGGGGGAAGGGGCAACTGATAAACCGGTTTTATAGCTTGTCACATTGATCACTGCCGCATAATTGTAGCGCGCGTCTTTATGCGAATAATGTCTTTGCTTGGGCCACCAAGTTTTCTTACATCTTTGGTGCCCGCCATTGAATATGTTCATTAAAGTTGACCAGATATGCCGTCGTGTGCTCATCCATTTCACAAGCTCCATATTTCCACTAATCAATTAATGGGTGAATTCAGCAGACATTCAGACCACGTATGATTGAAGTTTAAAACGAGGTTAACTAATCATGGAACCCAACACACATCTGGGACTCAGACCCGAACTAGTGAATTAACAATGTCATTGCAAATAACAGAAAGGGCAAATACCCCCGGGGTCAAATAAAATAGGCCAACATTTATCTTTCTGAAAATTGGCATTGTATGCAAATTAATGTTGCATTGCCGTTTAATTGCATCCAATCATTTTAAATGAGAGTGCACATTCCAAAATTATCGTTATCAACAATATATCAACCAACATTGGCTGGTGTTCGGAGTGACTATTAGTAGTTTACATTATTAACCACAATCTTGACTCAGAACCGATAATTCATGTCTTTATGCCTTAAATTAAACGACATCTAAACTCCGAAAATAAGTGCATCTTTTTTCCTCTCTGGATGATGGCTTTCGACTTTGCAGCCAAAGTTCAATTAACGAGAAGCCAACTGATCCTTTATTTTAGAGAAAATTGAAAACATGTTATATAATTGTCGATGTCCACGAAGCATCAATGGCCAGTGTCATATTACAGTGGTTAAGCGTTTTTGTTTCCAAATGCATTTCCCTCAACATCAAAATGTCCAATTGAAAGATATAGCGAGAGAGGAAAAATCAATGTCCGGTTGGATACTTCATCTCCAATTGTGTTAAATGGTTAAGTGTAGCCATGTGCAATTCATATTCACTCAGCCTTGTGTGACCCCACATCTGCTTACGAGCTTCATACGTGGCTACGTTCTATACCATATCGGAAAAATCAAAGACCGGTCCGAACCAAGGTCACTGAGGTCCATAAAAATTGACAGATCTCGATTTCTCTCTGATTATCGTTAATTCTGTTTTTTTTTACTCCTTTCACAATCCTTATATCCTTCATTAAAGGGTAAAATCTTCTGATGTTAAAAAAAAAAAAAAACTAAATTGTCTCAGTCACTATCACACGTCTTCATTTGTTTTGGGGCTTATTTCGTTTACATAGGTTTTTGCGCCTACGCGAAGTAAGTGAGCTACAAGGACTTTGGCGCAAGAGAAAAAGCCAGTTTAAGCATCTGTCTGTTGGGTTGTGGCTGATATAAAATAATTTAGTTTATATCTAGCTAACATCTGTAAAAGCATTATGTATCACTTGTCTAGTTCATGGCAATAGAAAACAAAATGTAACTGATTTATTTCCCTATTTGTTTTGTTGTTGTTGTTATTTGTTTGTTTGGTTGTTGTTGTCATTGTTTGTTTGTTTTTTTTGGGGGGGTTAAGTCTTTATCGATATCGATAAAAGTTTCGAACTTGCGTGAGTACTATCTGGTCCTTGCAGCAGTAATGTCAATAACGTCCATGCTGACAAAGGTAAGTCTTTATGTATTAAACAATTTCGCATAATATTATTCTTTATCAATAAATTGTGGTTGTTCGTAGGTGAGCGACCACTTGCAAAAGTGTCCAAAGAAAAAAGAAGAAGCTGAAATATCTAAAGTTAAGAACTATCAGAAACATGAATATAAGGATGGCATTGAATGTACATTGAAGGAGCCTGATATCTTTGATAAAAAAAAATATCCTATGTGCAGAGATTGTATTTTGCTTGTTAATATCAGTCATTAAAAGTTAACTTATCTTTAAAGCACCATAAAATTGCGCGGAGTTGAGATTATGAATGAAGGATAGATTTGCAGGCCAACCGCTATTATCCGAAGTAGGTATTGCTACAACTCAGAAAATAGACAGACATTAAAAGCATTGCATAGCAACTGCAAATATCGAATTATAACGACATAATTACTCTAAATATACACAATTTCTAATTTAAAAAGTGGTTGAAATTAATGACATTTTTTCCTATTCTTCAATATTTCCACTCTATCATGGGGTGA
>JZLH01S0287136.1:5731-16006 GCA_001188425.1 Eucidaris tribuloides
AAATACTTACAAAATGTTATAATGAATGCGATTCTCTCAAGCACTAGAAATTGCTGAGCTCACCCTAATGATGAACCAAAGACTACAGTTATCGAATCTTAAACTGTTAAAAACTTTATCACTTAGCTAACTTAATTAACTATGTCGAGTCGTACATATGTCGCAGCAAATGTCAAACGCGTATGACATGGTGCAAAAACTACTAGCATCTTATTATACTAGCGGGACCCTGAAATTCCAGCGGCTTTTCAACGCGAAAGGTATAGAGTAGAGTTAAAGAGTTTTGTTGAAATTGTTTAAAAAATCCTAATTTAGAATTTTGTGTATTTGGAGATATAAAAATGTACATTAATGTTGTCCTACTATAGACTTAAAATGTATGATGTTGTCAATCTTTGAAAACAGTTTGCATGATACAAACGGCTAACAAACCATCTAGCAGACATTTAATAAGCGTGCAAGCTAATATACAATAACTGAATTTAGTGACTATTAAAAAAATACTACAATAATCGGTAATATGATAAAATATCGGGGAATGATATATTATGTGAATGATCCATTCAATATACGCACCTCTTATAACATAATGCCATTTATAAAAGAAAATTTAATATATAAGATTGTATAATGCATATAGAGCACTACAGTTTTTAGAATTCTACGCAGAATTTTACGGAAGAGCACAATCATCGACGGGAAACATAACAGTTTTAATCCGAAAAGAAAGTACCGTTAATGCAACACTCTCCGATAATAGGCAGATCAGGTATATTGATCAATACAAACATGGAATTTTAAAGATGTATACGCTAGTGTAATTCATTGTCAACGAGATTTGATGAGTATGTACGAGCGTCCGTCAGTCCTCCTTAACAGAAGTTGGTGTAGATCAAAACTAATATCTTTTATAATGATATTACACTTATTGATTGTTGTATAAAAGATAGTCTGAATAATAGACAGCTTATAGAGTAAGCAAGTGATATAGCACTATAGTCCACATTGTTGTAATACTTCCGGCTGTGAGAGCAAACATAAATTATAACGAGCCGATTTATATGGCACAAGGATATAAGTCGATTTCTCTCGCTCAATGAATGATTTAGGACAGTTCTAAAAATATCAGGATCAAAACGTATATTAGGGCTACGTCGTCCGTTCCGTCTGAACCGTGTCCGTTCGTCTTTTCAGCCGCGTTCCGTTCCAAGGTTTTGAAAATGCTTCTTCCGTCATTTCAAACCGATTTGCATCTATTGTTTCCTATATGGATGGCTAGGTGTGGATTAAAACTCTCAAGAATGTAAAATCATTCTAATCATTTTTCACTTTATCGCATTTTTATTCAAAAGCAAATGAAAAAATGCTCTTATCCTTCATTGTCGCCCGAGTCTTGATTTGATTCTTATTTGTGGGCTGAAGTTTGCACATTTAATTCTAAAATCAGAATTTTGAAATATACTCCATGATAATTTGGTAATTTAATACAATTTATCGCCCAAAATAACAAAATTGCTTCTTTCTGCCACATTCTCGACGATTTATTACTGGTTTGTCTTGATCTGATAGGGGCTAGTGTGCTTCCACTTTGCAGAAAATTTTGAAATAATCAAGTATGCAATTTAAAATTAATCAATTATGCAAATCTATCAAATTTTTCGAAATCACAAAAAATGTCTTCTCTACATTTCTCACAATTTTAATTGTGATTACTTTATTGTAGCTCGAGTTATGCAACTTTTACAACGAATTTGAATTAACCCATTAATTAATTATGGATGTTACGCAAAATTATCCAAAATCAAAAATTGGTTCTTGCGCAATTTCTTTTACCGATTTCATCTGTTGTTTGATCTGAAGGGCTAGGTGGGGCTTCTAAGATTCTATCCAAATTGAATTAATCAATATGCAAACTTAAATTATCAATTATGCAAATTATATGCATTTATTCAAATACAAATAAAATTAAAAGAATGCTTCTTCTCATTCATTCCAACCAATTTGATTGTTGCTTTACTGGTAAGCTACTTGGGTACACAAACTCTACCCAGAATTTTTAATGTTGCTCCATTATTAATATGGAATTTATGCAATTTTTTTCCAGTAAAAACAAATTTATTTATTCTTATTTCATATCAATACCGTTTTAATTGGTTACACGTTTCAAGATGTGCTTTTTCCAACAACAAAATAGTAAATGAGCCCGAAAGCCGGGGATGTCATCATACTTATTCATGTAGCTTATTATATTTTTTTATATATTTTTATTTGTTCATGTCCCTTCAGGCATGAAACTAATATTTTCTCACTGCAATTTTTTTATATCATGTTCCTTCGGCATCATATTAAATCTTTCACCAAGTATAAAATTGACCAAATGAATTTCGATTAATCTTCGAGATGCGGATGACGCTACGTCTTGACGTTTCTATTCGAGACCTACCCTTTGTCCTTAAAGTTCCGGGCCCCGTACTCCGATCCATACCCGACCCTTGTAAAGTATATTTAGCACCCCAACCCAGTCATACATATCCGTCCATTTGGCTCTTCATTTGATACATTTACAGCTGGCGTACCTATACCCGCTCACAGTATATCCGACTCTTGTCTCATTCCTGTACTGTACCCAAGTGTCGATACAATTCCACTATCACAGGATCATATCCTTACTTGTAACTCTCGTCTCGTAAGCTGCGTCGGCCCGCCACGATACTCTCCTCTGTGTACCTGTGATTACCTGTACCATTTCCTTGACCTATACATTACGTACCATCTTCTTAAAATGTGCTACATTTTTAAATTAATCACAAGCTAAAAAAAATTTACTCGAACCATGGTTATGTAACGCCGTGCCTCTACCATACCCATATCAAATACCACATTATCATAACGCCATACCTCATATCCAGCCATAGCCCATATCCATATTCATTACCCATACCCATTCATACCCATACCATATCCGTACCATATAATACCCTACCATATCCATACCATACCATATCCGTACCGTATATACCATACCATATCCATACCCATGAACCATCCGTACCATTACTTAATACCCATTACCATAACGTACCTGGCTTCGTCTGGCTCTGCATCGTACCGTAACTCGCTTGATTTAGTATTAATAAAGGAAAGAATGCATTTATGGAAGCATGAGATGAGATATTGGAATGAAAATGAATTACATTAAATTAAAAGACTGCAACATTTAAGAAGAAAATAAAGTATGTTTTGCAGACTGTTTACCGTAAAATTCTCCCTGCCGTACTCCTTTTGACCGCATGGTCGTCTACTCGCGTACCAGAATCCGGTGATTTGTACACTTATGACAGGTTCATAATCCGTATGCTGTTACAGATTCATCTTCGTACCCTTGCCGCTAATTCCGGACCATACTTGACAATTTATGACCCATCATGGCATCGTATCCGTACCTGACCTGCTGGATGTATCGTACCTGACCCCACAGGTCCGTAGGCCTACCCATTCCGGACCCGACTTCCTCTCTTGTATCCTGTGATAACCTATTACCCTTACCTTTTCGTGTTACCCATAATTTCATATCTAACTTGCGCAACCCAGGTCCGGACCTCTTAGCCGGTAAAATCGTACATGCCGGTAGTATCGATTCGTGCTTCGATAGGGCTTTGACAAAACTCAATCCAATACATCTCACAACTGGTACTCCTTTTAGCCGTAAAATTTTATCCGGAAACATATAGGCCTACCAGTTGCTCAATAGAAAAACTTGTGTATACCCAGTGTAAAACATACATATGTGACTGTGCGATACATTAAATAATTTTGCAAGATAAATTTGACCTCGCGACCGTCCCCAATACGTTGCGCCAAACCCATGTCGAACGGACTTTAAGATGTAATCGTAGATCCAGGAGGATGATCGTAGTTTGCGGAGAAACGCATCTCAATAACACTGGCCCTCGCGCCTCATATTCCGGTTAAAATTGTTATTATGGATTATTATGATAGCGTAAGATGTAGTTATGGTATATCAATAAACACGCTGTAGGCTATACACGAGCTAGAATATTGTTCACTATAGATGTATAACTCCTTGGTACTGAGAGCAGTATATGATGATGATAACACATGTTCTACCATGACGCCAAACCGTGAATTCGAAAATGAGAGAGTGACAGATAATTTCATACGTCGATGTAGTCAATCGTATAATTCTACGAATAGGGGTAGCAAGTAATGCCATGGATTCGTGTGTAAGTGGATAAATCTCTACGAATAAGTGGCAACTTAATTATTACTAGTAGCAGAGCATAGGTTCGATGAAGGTAAAATAAACTATAATACGCTTTGTAAAGGAGGAGAATAGTATATATAAGTGCAGATCTACCTCATAACTAAGGGATAGAAGTATTATGAAACTACAAAGGGTGAGTACTAGGAGAATAGAAGTAAGTTATCTTTTCATTTGGATGAATTTGTAGTTTTTTTTTGGACATTCCTAAAAATAAAAATTTGCTTACTTTAATAACAAGAATAAATATTCGGTTCAGCGTTTATAATTCTGTTGTCTAGATAGACGAATCTGGATTTATGGGTATATACTGTTCAATTGTTCTCACCACCACTGATTATTAGGATATTCATAATTAGCATGTCGATTAATTATGCTATTAAATTAGTTGACAAAACCAGTTTGATAAATTTCTGCATCAGTGCTTAGATAATAGGGCCATCATCAAGTCATGGGTCAGGATAGGCAAAGTGACAGTTCCGAGTCATCGCCTTTATCTTAAAAAGTATTTTGACATAGTCTGCGAGTTAACTCATTTGAAATTTAACAGTATAATCGTCCTGGACCCCGTAACACTAAATCTTGCGCGCCTGCAGGACACCATTGGAGAAAATAGGAAAAATCTATAAACATCCCATATACATTTAAGAGAGAAGATTGATCGGTGTCCGATACTAGAGTTGCCTAACGAGCCTGAGTGACAAACTGATGGAATAGGGATATCTCGAAGTCATCATTAAGAAGTAGTCGATCATACTTCATAAGGAGATGACTCCTATGTAAGAAAGCATTTTCTCACAGTGCTGCTGGTAGCTGGAAAGAGGGTGTCTCTGTCTCATAATATCTCGCTCAAATGACAATTATCTACTCTAAAGATAAAAGTTGCCTCATGCTACGAATACCGATCAAACTGATATAGCAATGAGTCGATTACGGTCGAAAATCAGTATGGACGCAGAGGTCACTATGCTTGGTAAAGAAAATATGAATTCCAATATAACATGTGGTCCTAGCATGTGGTAGACTAATTAAAAGGTAGACAATTTTATAAAGGTTGCTCTTGCATTTAAGCAAATTGACAATCGAGACGTGAAACAGCATAGTGAAACATACGCTGAGTATTTTAAGCTAAGATCGAGCCGACACACTGTGGTTCCGAATTAAATATGCTTAGGACCACATCACACAGTAGTGTGTGTGCCACTGCGGCGTAGTCTGTCCATACGCTTACTGACCACTGAGACAACATGCAGTGATTCGCACGGAGTAGGGCCGCATGAACGCATTAGAAATGTGACTGCACAGTGAACACCAACAGCTCGGCACACAGAGATTGGTGATTCTGCCACGCGAGACGTTGCAGTTGCATGCACAGTTAAACGCACCGCGCGTACAATGGGTTTTGAACGTGTGGTACTAAGCATTACGAATACGTCTCACGGCAGTTTGGGGCACTTATATTTAATGACAATTATTTGACCCAGAAATATAAGACTTATAAACAATAAACATTTAATTAGAAATAGTGCTGATGTAATATCTTGATTCTATCAGCCAATTACAGATCAAACGGCAGACAAAAAAAGGTATATATTCGAACAGGGCCGAGAATACCTGCATTGCATGAAGAAGTTATTGGTCGGCTAAAACGCCCAAACTGACAGAAAACCCGCTAATGGTGACGAAATGATGAGACGTCAACACCGGCCACATCTCTGGCAATTAACATCTCTACGACTAAAACGGCTCTGATATTGTAACGACGACAGAGATTCGTACGATAAGTAACGGCGTCCAAAAAGAACCCCCCCGACTGCGGAAGATCCTGAAACATCGGGCACTCTGCCGAATACATTTCAGTACAAAATAAATGGGACAACTGAAGACAATAAAACTAGAGCATCGAATTTTGGGGCGACGTCGTAAAGGATAGGTCAGCAGATTCGGCGGAAAAGCCCTATCATCTACAAACTAATACCGGTGACAAATGGCAAAAATCGCAAACCGCATAATAATCATATTAAAGATTGATAATTAAGCGGCACATTTACGATAGAACCCATTCTAAAGTTAAACGTCCTTTGCATAGTGACACTTTGACAGATATTTTTTATAACAGTGGCTCTCCATTGGTTTTGATTACGGGCACGTACCACACAACATCCGGGGCCACACACCAAACAAAGCACAACACACCACACACAAAGCTCCACGACACAACCCTCCGGAACACTTATATTTTGACTGAATTATTCATTTTTCTGAAATGTAGTGAAACTGTGAAATTATGTTAAAAAAAACATCATGCGAAATTAACTTTACAGTGGATTTTCCCATATTCCATTTCATCTCCAGACTATGTGATAGACTAGACTCTTTATACTCCCCCAATTAATATTTCAGGGGTGATCTTTATGCATCATACGCTTACCAGTGCAGCATAACTTCGCTCATCTTTTTTCATTCGAGGAGTATTATCAATTTAAGCATGTAGGTTCCTAACTCAGATATCAAAATTTAAATATTCGGCCAATTTCAACAATGTTAAATTGTATCTTTTCTTTTAATATAAAGATTACGCACATAAGTTTTCCAGATGGGTCCTCCATTATAATAATACAAGAGAGTCCGCCTTAAAGACACTAACACTGTGAAGACCGTTAAAATTTTCGAACTTGGCTATCTCACATATTGACAGTGTAGAATGGGACAATAAAAACACCGTAGCCAGTATTTGGACAGTTATGCTGTCCACTAGTACAATGTCAGATACAATTGGCACACTTGATTTATATCGCGATAGGAAATTCTGCACACAGCATGCATATGGAAAAGCTGGATGTCTTAATCAATGATTTCACTTTTTTAAAGCACTTAATGAATTTGTTAAACTGCATTCTTTAGTCGGGCTTCCCTTTTTTGGAACTGTACAAAGCACTAAGTACATGTGGGAATATGTATCAGATTTTTTAAACTGGATAACATGCCTTTAAGTTATCCAGCGATTTTATAAATGCTCTACGAGATTCTTGAAATGACTACAACCACACAATTTTGTCACCCACCCTCCTTGTGAGACCGACTACCACCGCAAGCATGATACCAGTATGGGCCCCTCCCATTGATCCAAATGTTCCACAATACGGGTAGTATAAACCGACACACAAAAACCATTATTAATCAGATGTTCATTCATACGTCGCGACGAGTTGCAAAGTCCAAATATAGTGTTAATGGTGTCAAAAGGGAAATTCCCCTCCTGCTTATAAATTAGGTTTTTATTAGATAGAGCTGGCTATCAATCCCTGAAAATTTCTCGCTCTGAACTTTTCCAATGTGAAAAACTACTCAATGTAAAAAAATTGGGGGAGGGGGAGTGACGCTGACATTTCCCATAGGTAATGTACATACCGATTACTGAGGCCCCGATATTTCAACAGTAGAGTGGACAGCCATCTAATTTTCAGTATGAAATGCTTTGGCTGTTCTGAGCGATGTCTGGAGTGGAAGCAATAGATACTTTGTGTGCGAAACTGACGAAATAAAAGTTGTCTGTAACAGTTCATTCCTCTGATACCGAAGTCAATACCCTGCAATAGATCTTTATGGTAATAATAGAGGAGGGGGGGTGTTTGAACACGGGGGTTGCCAATATATATATACCGGTAGAAAAGTTATTGATTTTAAACAAAAGTGCTTAAAAAAGTGTTAAATGTGGTAATCTGGTGTTTTCGGTAATTCGTTTTGTGAGAAATTACTTCGTATGTGTTAAAGTGTTGTGATATTTGCTTGTAGGTGTAAGGGAAGTATTGTAAGCAGAAGGAAACAACCCCGCATACTATCCGCCCCAAAAAAAATAATACGATTTCAATGAGTTGAATCTATCCAGTATATGTTAGTAATGGTAAGCCAATTCATTACATCATGGACTTAATAAGTTATATCAATCTGACTAATTTTCAGTGGCAGAGAATGTTTATTATAAGTATTGTTGTGTAATCTGATAGTTTACAGGGCAGTGAACCAATAATTTGGCAGAAATAAAGGGGGCCTAGAATCAAACAGGTTGAAAGTATACTAGTCTATCCACAGCTCAGAGTTATCCACCTGGCTGGAAGATGTTTCTTGAATTTGTTTACTCTAAGGATGAAAACATGTTACATACCTACGATTAATATCTCTCGAGCTCCGAAGAATTATTCTATGGAAAGCTACACAATATTTGTGCTGTCAAGCGATTCTGCAGAGGAAGTGCGCTTTAAAAATAGAGTCACGTGACCGTCATTTACCTTTTGAGATGTGTTTTGATTGACATGTCAAAAACATCTTATGAATCAAATCAGCTGAAATAATTCCATGTGAAGATTATATAATAAAAAACACCTCTCGAATAGAGACTGGGGTAAGATTGAGTTTTGGTTAAACTGGAGCGTTAAACTTCATCCTTTCATTTGCTGGCTTCAGGAGCAATTTAAAAAATCCGCGAACGTCCGAACTGCATCGCGTTTCCAAAATGGTCCGATCAGTGCCGTTAGCTCAATGTTCGCGCAGGGATAAGCGTAACGCAATCAGAGGGCTTGCGCTCAGGCCTTGCTACGGTGCGACAGTAGAACGCGTTGAGCATTTTGAGCAAAATTTGAACCAAAGAAGAAAGACTCTGTAAACATGTGTATATTATCTTTTCTCATAAAACAAATTTCATGAGTATGGATCCAACTTTCAAACACCAATCTGTAATATATAAACTTACAGATTTGTCATTGAAAATGAAGGGGAAGTTAATGACTTGACAAGCTAATAACCCTTCAACACATACTTTAAGGCTTTCCTCCTCGCCGGAGTTATGGAATTACTAAATTGAATTAATATTTCTAAACCCATTATGATACACTCATATTCTCATAATTATGGAATATTTAAAAAAATAGAAGTTGCCAGTTTTCCGTGAACGGTACATCTGAGATTAATATTTGCTCACCCCAGGTGAAACAATTATAATCTAAGAATTTCAGGAATGCTGAGTATTTTGTAGCGTCCGACTCGACACTAAAACCTGTGTTTATAAATGGCGGTATTGTTGTTGTTGTTGAGTCACGTGGTGGTTACGCGCGTTATTAGACTTGTAACAGACAATTCTGATGTTAATTTAATGATAAGTGGCATTAGATACAAATTTATCAGTTTTTTGGGGTTAATACCTTTTTCATGATTTTTGTGGATTTAAAAAAAAAATATGTAATTCTTAGTGCGCTCAAACGTATTTTAGTTTTTAATTTAGTCATCTCAGGAAATCCAAAAATTGCTTCACATACTACGTTTTTGTGAAATAAACACATGTCTTGAAATTTTGTGACGATATAGGAGAAATAACTTAAGTATCAACCAAATATTCCATAATTATCAGCATGAGTGTATATATAATTAATTGTCAACCATGTCAACGATGTTGATAAATGTGAATCGTGTCAAAGTATCATAATCTGTGTGGATTTGAAATAATATGCAATGGAATCAAAACACACACACACACACACACACACACACACACACACACACATTTACAGACACAGAGACAGACACAGACATAGACATTAACTCACAATAGAAAATAGATATATAAATAAAGAAATACTCATATTACATAGATACAGATTTAGATAAATGTATAAATATAAATCTAAATATGAAAATAAATAGGCATGCTTCTATTACATGCTTGACTGATTTGCATGCTATTT
The DNA here is from genome assembly GCA_001188425.1 of Eucidaris tribuloides. Taxonomy (NCBI): domain Eukaryota; kingdom Metazoa; phylum Echinodermata; class Echinoidea; order Cidaroida; family Cidaridae; genus Eucidaris; species Eucidaris tribuloides. The sequence goes on from JZLH01S0287136.1 coordinate 15,752, forward strand.
GAATGTAATGTTATTACAGTCAGAATCATCTGTTGCATTGATTTCAGAAACCTATACACCAAAATTTGCATTATAGGCAACAGAAATAACTGAATAGACTCAGATAATAAATAAAAAACAATAATTTTTTTGGCATGGATTTTACAAAGTAGAAATCTTAAGAAAAATACTAATTTATTATATAAACGATTTTGGCAACGACCATCGTTTAGAGGTGAGTGTTTGTGAGATAAAAGATAGATAACATTTTAAAGG
>JZLH01S0287147.1:2410-13697 GCA_001188425.1 Eucidaris tribuloides
ACACACACACACACACACACACACACACGAATAATATTTCCATTAGAATGACAATTGTAGAAGTTTGGCTATTGATTCAACTTTGTTTCTTTTTTGAAATACTTGGATGGGAAAGAAGAAAACCATTATTAATCATTAAGCAACACAAAACGTTAAATAACGTAACATCTGTAATAAAATGGTTTGTACGTAAATATTAATGGCTTGAGCTATAAATACATATAAATATAAGGTACAAAATAGGCAAACAATGTCTAAAACCATCTATACATGTAAGTTCATTTACAACCATGAGATTATTGACCTTACCAAAACAAAACCCAAAACATTACTTTTGAGATTAAGCGACGCTTGAAATTGATTGACACTTTACCTACGTAATTACTCTTCAAACGTAAAGAAACATTTCTTGAAGGAAAACGTTTGTTTACGCGGCACAACAAAAGCAGAAATACTCTGACGTCTGAACCTGTACTCCCGAGGTGGTATTTACAGAAACATTTGTGTATTGTTTTCTTTTTATTGTTGTTGACTCGCGTAAATAGTTATTTTTAAACATATTTGCACCAACCCAAAATGATCGGATCCAAATGCTGTATTCTTGATTGAAAAAAAAAATGTATGTGTATTGAGATGTAACAGCTTTGAGGGGTTCAATTTTGAGGGGTTCAATCCACGCACTGGGTTTATTTTGGGAAGGATTAAATCCCCTTTTCATCATTCAAATTGGCAACATATGTTTTTTTATTTCTTTGAATGGCACTTCCAAAAGAGTTGTTATGCATTACAAATTAAAAAAAAAAATTATAGAATTTTCTGGTCAAACATTGTCAATTTGCATTTTCAATCATTAAAAGCATTGCCAATTTGAAGATTTCTTGATCATTTTTCTTTTGAAAAATCCTGCGATCGACTCGTATATTGGACTGTGATAAGTATAGCCTCAAATTGAAGGGAAGGTTTTTCTCTTTCTTTTGAGTTATTTTCCTTTATTTTTCTACTCCTAATTCAGGAGTTATGATAACAAAACCACAAAATGTGGGATTTGTGCGTGGATGGGTTAAAGGGTGTGTAAATGTTGCATTGTTACACAACCAACGTCATGACGTAGACCGGTCTCTGGTTTCAAAATTCTTAGCGCAAATTATAGATGAAACACATACACACAGCATATCTACACGTGTTCAGACAAAATTGAAAGTAGACATTAATTATTTCGAGTTCAAGTTCAGGTTTTATTTCCATCAACAAAAATGTAAACAAAAATTAGTAAAAGAATATTTTTTTCACATAACATAATGATAAACATAACAGAATATAACATGACATAACATTACATAAACACAATTGCCTATGGGACCTCGCTCAATATTTTTGTAATAAAGCATACAATGTAATGAAGTTAATAAGTTTTTTGTTTATTTAGTGCTTTAAACTCGATGCATCAGAACAAAGTTCATCTGACAAATTTGAGAATTTGAAAATAATTCCAACCGTGTTACCAACAAATTGTAGTACGGGAAATTTGGCTCATCCTGCCAACCATTTTCACATAGGTTCGAAAGCCAAGTTAATTATGATTATAATTGAAATACTGATTGAATATGACTTAAATAACCCAGGGTAAATTAGTAGTTGAACCTCAGTAAGATGAAAATATGATCACGTCACCTAATTCTTTATTCCCACTCCATCCGCGCATGGCGTCTTCTTTCTTCAGAATGATTTGTATATTGACTCTTATCCCACGACTTCCAATTACCAAGGGATACAAGGCTTAGCATCTGCCAAAAAAGAAGAAAAAGAAAAAGGAAATGAAAAAGAGACGAAGGAGGAATAGGAAAAGTAGAAGAAGGAGAAAAGAAGAAGAAGACGAAGAAGAAGAAGAAAAAAAGAAAGAAGAAGAAGAAGAAGAAGAAGAAGAAGAAGAAGCAGGAGGAGGAGAAAAAGAAGTAGAAAAGAAGAAGAAGGAGGAGGAGGAGAAAAAGAAGTAGAACAAGAAGAAAAAGAAGAGGAAGAAGAAGAAGAAGAAGAAGAAAAAAGAAGAAAAGGAAAAGGAAAAAGAAAAGAAAAAGAGAAAAAGAAACGAAGAAGAAATAGACAGAAAATGAGAAGATGAAAAAGACGATGAAGAAAAAATACAACTCCAAGTAGGAGGAAAAGAAGAAGAATAAAAATGAAGCAAAAAAGAGTAAGAGGAAGAAGAAGAGATGATCAGACTAATGAACAAATATATAGTAGAAAAACAGTGAATACGAATGAGAAGGGAAAGAACAAAACTGCGCATAGGATCGAGAATTAGAACAAGGAAGAAAAGGAAGAGGAGCGTAAGCAGAAGAAGAAGAAGAAGAAGAACAGCAAGGAGAATGAGAAGGAGGTTTTACCGTTGAAGAAGAACGTGAAACGAACAAAAACATTTGCATGTAAAAGTGTTTTACTTATTTCTGGCAGTGTGGGTATCTTGATTACATTGAGGTTTGGAAGACACATCACAAATACAATTTGACATTTAAAACAGAACATCAACTTATGCCATACCCATGGACCTATCATCACCATCTCAAACTCCCTTTCGTGGTAAAGTCAACATCCGGCCCGCCCTACAGACTTACAGGAGGTGTCTTCTTTATCCTGATATAGGTATATTCGATGATGGCCCATGCTCAGTAAGGAATTCCAAACCTATAATTACATCTCTCAGCATATGTCCCAACGAGAACTCAATATACCATTTATATTTTGTATCACAGTGGGTTTTTTTTAAGTGCGTGTATTATATTTTTTTTATGTACGGCACGTTTCCTATCAATGAAAATCAAAATGTCAAACGCTTGATCGTGCCCAGTCCCCGTGATCCTGAGTCGATATTACTGAATTGTCGACTTTAATAACTTTTTAAAGTGTTTCATTAACATATGGCAATTTCAATTTGTCCGAGAATCTTTTAAATCTAACTGTAATTGAGTTCAAAAATTGTTTTTACTGGGCTATACCATGTCAAAACTATCCATTACTAGCTTTGCGCGAAATCACAGTTTACCACGTCCAAAATATGTTTCAAAATAATGAACTTTTTACCTTAAAGTTAATTTACTTTTATAAATTATAATTATCATAGCAAGGTCTACCCACATGCATTTCGATACTCGCAATTTTCCCTATTAATATATATATATATGTATACAGTATAATCACCTGTCACCACGATACCCTAATAAAGTCGCATATTTTATGAAACATAAACAAAGAAAAATACTTTGGGTAAAAATATAAAAATTCAAACTTTTGTAACATGTGAAGGTCAAAAACCTTTTTAAATTTTGAGGGCATTACACTCTTATGCTTTATAGCATTATTACGATATTGGCACTTTGTTTACCTTAGGGTATCGTTCTGACGCATCACATATACACATTGTAGCCATTATATATTTTGTTTAAATCAAAATGGTACTTATATTTTTTTTTTTGGTAGTAAGGTAACATATTGCGAATGAGTTGTCGTCGGTGTGTGTCCAGTGATAATCTGGTTGTATAATTAAGTGAAGTCGTGTGGCAGAGTTCGTATGAGGAAAACCTTCTCTTCTATTTGTTTTTTTTTTTGTGTATTCAACAAAATTTTTCACACTTGCCGTGTCAGTTTGAGTAAATAAAAGAAAAACTCTCATCGATTCCTAGCCCAAACATCCATGATTCACTATTATTTCATTCGACTTAAACCATGTCTGTATCGTACAATAGGTCTAGTTAACTACGTCAGTAGACTTATACAAGCGCCAATGTTATGTGGGTTTGTATACATTGTGAATCAATAGCTTGTAGCAACGCATGAATAATAGATTATTTATAAATTATTTCCGTTCTTACATGTATAGGAGCAGGGCTATACCTGTCTGAATATAAGCTAAAAATACACAGTAATTCTTTTATTGTTAAGAAAGGAAAACTTCCATAATCGAATTATATCATTATAAGTATTATACGCTATGTAAGACAGTGCAACAAATAATATATTCTACAGACTTTGTAATTTAATTTTAGAGTCACTATGTTATTTTTGATCAATTGAGCTTTGAACGTCAGCCGCAAACCAAATATAACTAAATGTAAGTAAAACTTTGTTCAACGTAATTATTTTCACGTATGCATTCTTGTATCAAAAGGCGTGCATAAATAACTGAAACAAAACTAGTCCTTTTCATACAATGTATGGTAGGTAAAGAGATTTATCTAACATTCAAATAATTTTTATAAATATTTTGAATCTCATTATTTTGTTTTACAATATAATGTCAACAGCAATTTTGATAGACTTTAATTTGAAAACACATTGACTTTTATTTAATAATTTTTGTGGAGCTTTTAAAAGCAATAAATGGTTTTAATAACAGGTGAAAAAACATGTTAGAAAAACGTCATTAACACGCACAACTTGGCGCTTGACGCACGCTGGTACTTCTATACAAATTACTCTTCTGGCTCTTGAATTGAATTATTTAACATAAACAAAGTAACACTTACGTCTGAATACATGTATTTTCTTTAAGCATATTTAACAGCCAGCCAATTTCCAGGGAGGATCCTTTATATTAATATGTCTTACCTTACAAAGCTCTGTACTGTACATGTGTTTTACAATATAGTGTTAAGATAGTGGTCACAAAGATGTGTTTAGAATATGTATGTTTAGATTATTGACACTTAGTATTTAGAAATTGAAATTGAAGAATACAGAATAAGAAGTACGTAAGTCACATTTCGACGAAATTGAGCAAGTTATTGTTTTGAAGTCGTTACATGCTGGGAAATTTTTTGACAAAATTTTGGTCAGATTGACCTTCCCTGGTAGGGGTCAGGGGAGGGGTCAACCAGGGTCGAATTTTTAACTTGGTCTAATTTCTCTAAAATATATCTCAAATTACTCGACTAGTTACAAGGATTAAGAAAATATATAATTTGTCATGTAATTTGTGCTTCGTTGACGAGATATGAGGTCACTTCCAGTCAAAGGTCAAATGAGGTCAAATTTAAAACAATGTCCAAATTTGACAAATTGCATATCAAAGTGTCCGTCTTATGGAGGGCATTCCAAAAATATATACAATTAAGTGTTTCTGACATTCATTTATTCATGAAATGCATTTGTTTTCCTGAGACCCTTGTTTTTTCGAAGAAGAAGTTCTTAAGTCCACAATATTGATTATTGATTACTGGAAATCGACACGTGTGACAATGTTTGTTTTTGTCCTATATTCATCTTTTATTTTGTCAATTGACTTCACCAAGTTTGGATGTACAACTCAAACAATTGTGATCTGTAGACAAATTTGAAAACTTTGAGCCTTTGTTTCTCAAAAGTAGTATTATGTTACTTCAGTACTTCTTATTCTATACTCTTCAGTTGGACACTGATGTTTAGTGATTTGACACATGACGTTTGGCCTCTGAACGTGTTTACAAAGTGATAGCAAGAATTTGGTTAGAAAAGCGTTTAGTCGCTAAACCTAGTTGTTACACTGTAGTAGAATTTATCGTATTACATGCACAACTGAAAATGCGACATACAACTTAGACATGTTAGAGCGCTATCTTCTTATATGTTAACATGAATTAGGTTGGTGTGCTATAGATAAGACTCGGACGATTCAATGTGAAAATGCCTACAAAATAATATACTCATATTTTTTCAAGACTGCTTAAACAATGTTTAGCAGCTGAAAGGGGCGTTACTTAACTAGTTAGGCACGCAGCATACGTAAATGTAAGATGCATGTAATTTAAATTTCACCCGTTGGATACTAAGTACGAGTTAACTCGTGTTGGTGTCTATGGAAAACACGTGTTATAGGGAAATCAAAATCGTCTCCAACGGGTTAAAAAAATCTCATTACCCATTTATGCAATGCTCGCAGTACTCCTACTTGATTCGGAAGTGAATTTACAGTATAATATGGAATTAAGAACAGAAAAAACTAAACATTTCTAAATGATTTATTAGTGCGTCGGTAGAATACCATGAAAGAATGATTTTGATTTAACATTCATGACGCGATTAAGTACTAGACTGAGTGCAGTCTAAGCTACTGGGAAAATAATGATACACATTTACATTGAATATGCTTACATCCATCTTCCTTACGACATGAAATCAAACCACTTCTAACAATCTTTAGGTTGATTTAAGCTAATCTTATCAAAGGTAGCGAATTCTGAGGGTTAATGCGCATGAAATCCACATGTATGCACATTTTATTTGAATACTGGTTACATCAATCAGTCTTACGATATATGTAATAAAATCAAACAAGTTCAATTTGATTTTGCACAAGAAAAATCATTTAATGATAAGTGATGGATAAAAGCGTTGATCTATATTTAGCATCAGCAGTTACTTCCCTACCTTTGAGAGAATATTACTTCATAATCATGTTTCTGAAAATGTACATCCTTTTTATCACTAAATTTAGGTTGATAAAAGCAAATCTTTTCCAAAATATAGCGATTTTTTGAAGGTTAATGCGCATGTAATACACGACATCGTCGACATGTACATTTACTTTGAATGTGGTTGAATCTGTCTTTTTTATTATGTAATAAAATCAACTTGTCGTTTGTGACAGAACAAATCACAATCAACAAACATCATTTTATGAAAACTGATACGTATGATAGATAAAAGCGTTGATCTGAATTAATATCAACAGTTACTGGCATACCTTTGAGAAAATGTTACTTCGTAACCATGTTTATGAAATTTACCTCCTTTTTTTAAGCGTGAGAATATTGAGGTTGATGTAAGCAAATCCTATCAAAGATAACGAATGATGAAGGGTCATGCTCATGCAGTGAGATAAAACATTACGCGTTTGCCGGCCATGTAAAGTGTTGAAGTATAATTATGACACACGCCCCAGAGTTTATGTTAACCTAACGTCAACAAACTTATTGAAAATAAATTAACATTTGCCGCGGTGAATCCGAAGGTTTTTTAGTACAATAATACTTTGAATGAAGACGATACACAGCGTAAAAAGAAATGTCATTAGATACGATGAGAACACTACGGACGTTGCACATGTAGAAATCAAACGTGAAAAGGCTTAAGAATGAATTATATTTTCGTAAATATCAAAATGCTAAGGGCTAAACACGACGTGATTACGAATGAAAATCCTATGTAGATTTAAACAACCTTAAACAGGATGTTGTGAGAAATTGTACTGCTCTGCTTAAAGTGTGAATTTGCCTTAAATGAATGGAGTTAGGTTTCTATTTTTTCGATAAGAGGAAGAAAACATCTTTACCACTGGGAAGGATTTATTATAAGTCATCTGTCACACCCACGAAAAATTATCAGACTTATCAAAGACATCAACAAGAAATCAATTTAAGAAATTATAGATAATGAATTTTTGTGAGAGGCGTGATAACGCCTACTTGAGAGATAAAATCAATATAAACTTTGAATGTCTGGTTCTTGATTGCTTAAAAAATGCAATGGAATACTTTTGTAGATCACTTCAATGTATATATCATAAAAGTTTCATCAGCTAAAGTGTGTTTTTCCCAAACAAAACCCGCCACTCATGCTTTCATAAAACAATATATTTCAATCCAATTTGATTTCATTAACCGACCTGTGATTAAATTCTCCATTTGTGTTGCCTAATAAAATGACGTGTCTTTGTTTTGTAATATTAATGACCTTGATTTTTTTTCAATGTGTAGTAATGAAAGCTAACTTACAGTAGTATAAGGGTGCGATTAATTGGTTTAACTCTTAACATGCCAGAAGATTTAAATCTCTATGGACTTTATGTGTATAATTTCGTGCAGATCTGCGACTTTAGCACTGTAAGACTTCATACTGCTCTCAGAAAGCTCAAGTAATGCCAACAACCAGAAATAAGCCGACAAATAAATAACAAACTTGCTTTTTCATACACAAACAAAGAAAAAGTTTAAACAAAAGGATTAAATATATAATAAATACATTAAATAGCAAGTTAAGAATGACATAAACACGATTACATATATATTTTTTTCATGCAAGCGTATACACGCATACAGTGTAGGAGAGTAGAAATGTATTTTTACATTGAGCAACATAGCAACAATTTTGTTTTATTGAATTTAGATAGCACGAGATGTTTTAAGGTTAGTCGTGTATGTAACACAAACTACATATTGTCGGGGTTTGTAATTTAGTTTATATGAGTTGTATTTTTACTATCAAGATTGTAAATTTGTTCCAATATGATTATGTATGTGCGCGAGTGCGTGTGTGTGTGTGTCTGTGCGTGCGTGCGTGTGAGCGTGTGAGTTTATATATGTGTGTGCGTGTGCACGCGTGTGTGTATAAAAAACAATTTACCGCTGAAATTTGAAACAGACCTGTGGTGGCGCCCTAAGAATTTCACGATCTATAGTAGAAAGCAGACGACAATGACGTAATGCGACGATTAACGTAGATGACCCAGCGGTCACTGACACGGGTGTTAACGATTTTAATGTCGTAGTGACTTAATCAGGGGGTACGTGAGAAAAGACTGATTAAGATGAGGATATTACAGCCAGCTATGTCCTGTCCTCTTTAGTGTAGACGCCGTTTAACGGTAGCGATCTTTGCGGTTGTGATATTGCTGTATTATTGCTGTATTATTACTTGATGATTGAATCATTATTTCGTACGTGCACCGTCCGCGCACAAAATGTCATTAGACAATAAGTGTGAATGGAGGCGTAGCATGGAGTGCATGTTGCTAGCCGACTCCGTAATTTTTTTCAATCAATTTTATTATCCTGCAACTATAATTAAAGAGGAAGCAGTCATAGCTGAACACAATAATGACACGTTTGTTTGTACACAAAAATTTAATCACGGTAAACTTTAAAATCAATTTTAAAACATGATACTCAAAGAAAATCTCGCTTGAAATAAATGAGAACATGGCAAAATATAATTATCTGTGTAATGAATACATATTAATGATAAAAATTTCATCGCATGTTGATGAACGAAAACATAGTCTAGATTGTCATATTGTTAGCACATGCTAAACTTAGCGAGCCGTGAACTTACTTTGGCAACCTGTCGTGTCAAAAAACAAAATAAAAATATAAGCTTCATCATAAATCATATCACCTTCTTCCTGCAATGTAAGGAAACTCTAGTAACTGAAAAATAACACACACACAAACATGAACTCACACACACATCCACTGATTGAGCCCAAACTGATGAGTCGAGTTCATGAATAATCTAAATAACACTTTTCAACAATCGTAGAACCGCAAGGCAACACGAAAATCAACCTTTGTGAACGAGTGCAATCAATAGACCAACCGTAGGACATTAAGTCTTGTCTTCATGAGGCCATCAATATTTACCCATTTTCCAACACCTCTTCTACTCGAATTACTATCGTAAATGATTCACTCACTTAAATAAAATAGACCTGAAGCAGCCGAAAATTTTCTGCCCCATTGTCAACTCAAAACGTCAATTTATAAAGCGGTCATTTTCTGTAGACATTGTACAACAGTTTCTATATAAAAAGGGCCGTTATTTTGAGAAGCAGTCTTTTGTGTTTAAAAGCACAAACAAAAAACCTGCGATCAAATATCAAGCGTGTGTGTGTTTCTCATTGCAATTCAAAAGCTCCTTGACTAATAGCCGCTCCGATGCGTGCGCTATAATGAAAGAGAGAGGTTAGGGATCGCACTAAGTCAATGGTTAGCCCTATGGGATCGCCTACAGCAAGTCACGCAACTACCATTAAATATTTCGCAAACGACAGAAGAAGTCATACGCAATGCAAACTATTTATTTCCTACAGTAAAGAGATGTATAAAGCCAAGAAATGTCAAAAGTCCCGGTCTGATGTGGATTTTTTTTTATCTGTCAACATCATAATGACCGATTTATTTCCTAAATGAAGTCAGATGTAAAAAAAAATGAATGTTTCTTGAGTAAAGACATTGGTTTATCTGTTGAAAGGTATATGTGTAGGTATAGTAAGATAGATAGATAGATAGATAGATAGATAGATAGATAGATAGATAGATAGATTGATTGATTGATAGATGGATAAATAGAGATGAGATAGAGAGAATAGACAAATGGGTAGATAGATAGATAGATAGATGGATGGATGGATAGATAGATAGACTTACATACATACATACATACATACATACATACATCACATAAATACATACATACATACTACATACAACCAATACATACATACATACATACATACATACATACATACATACATACATTGATAGGTAGATATAGACAGAGATAGGTAGGTTGATCAAGCAATCATACACATACTGTAAACGCGGGATAGATATGTAAGATATAAGATGTCACTCTTTGATAAGTAACACAACGGACAAAAATTTTCAAATCAGTTTCTTCTCCCACCGAGAGAGATAATGTTTCCATAAAATAATATTTCAAAAAACAAATATGTAATCCCATCCTACGGAAGAGGACACAGAAATAAAACGATATTTGGGACTTATTCATCCAACACAAGTCAGAGCCCGGACATTGACACTTATTTTTATATATCCCGGAGGCAAACATGTATGTACTTACTATAATTATTATCTGTTGACGCCCATCCTATAGCCTAGCTTCCGTTTTGGGGATAAGAAGAAGCTTAGATTTGAACCCCCTGGTACTCACCAAAACAAATTATTGACAGACATGCTTAGTCACCAAATCAATGCATCTTTCCCCCTAAAATCGTGTATCGACATAGTTTTAATTTTATTTAACAAATTAGGTTACGACCTGCTTGTACGCACGAATGTGCATTGAATTCTAATCACTTTGTATCAAAGATCGCTAGGAATCAATTTTAGCAATTACACGCGTTGAAATTGGGCTACAATGTGATGATATTTTCAGACGTACAAGGCGTCATATTTTCTGTGCGTCTCCGGTTAAAACTAGATTTGGTGGAAGTAATGATTATTCGACTAGTTAAAAGAATAATTCGATCAACGCATTCGAGTTTCAGTTAAGTCTGAAATGTTATCATAATATACACAACTGCGTTTTACGCATAAGTTTCAAGGTCACTAAACACAATAATCTGACGTCTTTGAGCCGAGACCGTTAACTGAGAATATACGTAATGAACGATTCATTTGAAATTATTTCTACTTAAATTCTATTTCAACTTAATTTGCTGTTGATTGCTTTGTGAATTTTCCTCTTCAAGTGGCATTCAAGTTAAAGATGGATATTATCGAAATGACGTAAACGG
>JZLH01S0287147.1:27836-40247 GCA_001188425.1 Eucidaris tribuloides
TCTCGGACCAATCACATTTCACACAGAAGTTATAGTCAATGAAGCGTAGAACACTCTTGCCAAATTGCTTTGCCACACAGACTTGTTTGTTAGAAAGTTATGGTTTATGTTTGAAAAGAGGGGGGTTGGTAGTTATTTTTTTGTTGTTGTTTATTTCCTGAGGCTTCTGATAAGGAAGTTTGTTGTGAAATGTTTTTCTTTTCTTTTCATTGTTAAACAGTAACAACCAGAATAATTACAGCGGACAATTTTGTTGTACGGCTCAAAATGTGCTAGACTTCTTTTATGATCATACATTTATTCAATCTGTTTTATTACCATTTTCTTTCATAAGTACACGGAAAATTATTACTTCCAGATGGGCAATAAAAACTAATTAATGTTATTAATGTTGTTGTGAGCGCTGTAACTGCCTTGGTTCTGAAGCCGTGATGGACTGTCTCCATTCTCATATTTCAATTATTACCCTGGTAATGTGATACTCTGATTCATATACAAGACGCTTGAATTTATCTTACAATATTTGAGTGTTGTGTTAGGACTTGTCGGTCCTTTTACTTTTGCAGAGGAAGTTTCAGAACATTTTAACCATTCACATAATAAACTTGAAGGTAATTCACCGACTGCTGTCTTACAAGTGCATTATTCTACTTGTTGGTGAAAGATAACTGTGCGTTTATAGTGATGTGCCTTAAGAAGATGTTTGATCGTTAGCATGCAATTTATATCCAGTTACCTAGCTTCCACTAAGTTAATCTCCATTCTATCAGTGTTAGGTACTATTTAAGACTCTCCCGTCGCATGGCCGGCAGAAGGCAATAGCATATGTTCCCGCCAAAAGGGCCTTGACAGTAAATGTTCTATAATTTGATAGATATTGCAATTTTTTATTTGTACTTAACAGACTGAGAGTGAGATCTAAAAATATTTTGATTTCATGTGAAATGGCAATGGCTTTCAAATAAGAGGCAATTTAGGGTTAAGGCCCTTCTGCCGGCCATCTTGAGGGAAGGGGCGTACCTACCATGTACCTTTAACTAAAGAGGAGAGTGCCTCGTAATGACGGTCCCCTTTCAATCTCCGAGTGATTCATCGAGAATGGATCGGTCCCTAATGCGATAAACCCGTGTCATTTCACACATGGTTAGATTGCCGTCGAATCCCATCGGTGGGTAACTATCACATGGTGAGCTTGCCGGCAAATCCCATCGGTGGTTAACTATCGGCTTCAGGACGGGGAAGAAGAAGGAGAACAAGAAACCACGATTTCATATCCAGTACCGCAATCTATTGCGATCTTGTGAAGAAGACATTAATCAAACATCATGCGCGCCCGACAAATTAATTGATCCTTTTCTCAGTGAAGACATTATCATGTTTCATATCCGTAAATGTGATGTGACTTAAAGGTGAAACATACACTCTTAAAAATTCCGGATCAGTCTGACTCGGAGAAAGGATCAAGGTCGAAAAAAAAATATGAGTCAACGTGACTTGGATTTTGGTCAAACTTTTGACCCGGAATGTGGTTAAACCTGACCCTTTTCCGGGTGTGCCCCCAACGGATTCTTTTTCCGAGTCAGACTGACCCGGAATTTTTAAGAGTGTATAGTATTTAGACAATCTCAACATTCCCATGTCGCTGTTTGCAGTAAACCGCTAATGTAACTGAAAGATATACCAGGAAACTTGGTTGAACGTAACGGTCTTTCAGAAATCGCATTGTATTTGATTATTAATCAAAATTATGAAAATGTATGTGAAGATTCGGGCTTTCATTCTAATATGTTGGCATTGTCCCACATATCTATTTCTATGTTAGTATATAATATTTCAGCATGATAACCTGTGCATAGAATTATTTACATGGATTATTCCACCGTTTTCTACTCTGCTCTGTACTGAAGGCTCATTTTCAAATAAAAAGAACAGCAGCTGGCTTGTAAGCGTATCAAGATTTTCTCAAAACGACGTTTCACTTTTAATGTACACCTGTAATACTAGCGACGTGTTAGTATTAGAGAATTAGATAATGATTTCCCGATAACTTATTCATCCACAGAAAAACAGTTTCTAAATTTTCTAAAAGAAACAGGTCATAGTCACAACGCAAAACCAATACAAATTTTACGTTCCAATGCACAGGACAAGGTGTTCTCATGAAGCTTTTGCAAATCAGTCTTAGACTCATACATATAGCATCCTAAAATGTGTATCTATACGATGCAGCGAAAGTTTATGTCATATCAGTCACATACGTCCATATACACATCGAAAATATTAACCTCTACGCTCTCTTTTATTACAACCACACTTATAAAACGCAATTGAATATGGACGTAGATATTTCATTCCCGTGCTGGTAACTTTTACGGCGTTTCGGTTTTAGCGTAATAGGGGAAGAGGCTCTGGGATTAAAGAAACTGGTTCAGTACAGGACATGGGATAGAAAGGACAAACCTCTGGACAAATCATCCTTCCACTTAAAGTAGATAATGGACCCAAAAGCAGATGATGTCTACACGGACCTGAATTAAACAACAGTATCGCTTTTAAATTTACTACGAAATCTAACGATTTCTTTAGCATTCCCAATTCTTGATTGCAAGGGCGTAGGTTGGGCGCTGGGGGTGCACTGGGTGCACGTGCACCCCCCCCCCGCCCCCGCAGAGCCATAGGAGTTCCGCCCCTGGCAAGCAAAACGAAATTTGCACCACTTTTTCTGCTTTCAACGCCTGATTTACTCAACTTTAGTTCCACCTCCCTAAGATGTGCACCTCCCCATGTCACTTTAGTTCCACCTCCACAAGATGTGCACCTCCCCGTGCCCAAACCAGCCTACGCCCTTGGATTGTCAGGTCATTTTAATTCGACCGTCATATCCAAGCCTATAAAGACTGACTTTATCCTCTAAATATTGATGTATTACATTAAAGGGAAACAATATCAATAATAGTCGCATTACAAAAGGGCTGCTGTTGGGCTTCTCACTGAAATGTAATGGCTGGTAGGTGCATCACTCTGTGAAAGTTGCAATGTTTGTTTTGATTTCCGTGGTGTCACTCGATATGTGAAACTCAGTAATGAATCTAAAAATATATATTTTGGTAATGCCGAAGCAATTCCTGTGACTTTAAGATTGTTATCTTTTTTCTTAACATCAAAACGGTTGAAAATCCACACTGGTTTATATTTCTGGCGATAGCAGTGCTTTGTGAGGTTCATTTTAATCGTTTAGCAAGGCAAAGAAAATACACTCGAATTCTGTTGTTTGGTGATAAGTGATTGCAAGTGGATGTCCTGTTAGAATGCTACATACATGAACAATATATAGTATGTTACACTACATACACTCACACACACACACACACACAGACACACAGACACACAGACACACACACACACACACACACACACACACATTAAACAATAACATCACTTAGTAAATTGCAAAGTCAACATTGAAATTGTGTCGTTTCAATAGTATGTGAAAACAGAACATAACATTTAAACTGTTGACAGGTAATAGTCATCCCCTCTCTATTCCATTTTCCCCATCTCATCTATTAAATCACTTCTTCTTTACGTATCAGTAAGATAGAAATATACATATCGCTGTATGACAGGTTCCCACCGACGCGAGTAAAGGTCAGTTTTTATTGAGTCTCTTTGATAGGTAAGGCGATTTATCTTCGTTAAATTCACGTGACGAAAGATGAAAATTGATGATCTGAGCTAGTCAAAGTGTAGTAATTTGTCAAATCGAAAACAAACTTTAGGTTTGAAATGTAGTAGGCACGACATTACTACACGACGTCAAATAACATGGTTGAAATATTCACTGACAACGAGCAGTGCCCCGTGAGATCATAATGTCACATGCTTTCTAACCTGTATGGGAGTCAGTTACACAGTCACCAGACGAATGCATACTACAAAAAAATAAAATGAATGAAAACCGGGAACCTGTTATTCTTTTACATTCTTTCGAAAATGGATGTATGGAAATTTACAGAAACCTGCGATTCTAGTTATGAAACTATGTTCATATAACATATTTCTGTTTAACTTGAATCTTATGTTTTGTCATCATTTTAAAAGTTTATGAAATGAAACTAGTCTTTGTTCTTTTACAGACTGAGAGAAAATCAGTTGCTTAACCATTTTGTATAGATCTTGTGTCATAAACATTCATCATTTTCACAATTTTGACGAACAAAGTAACTTAATTACTGACACGAAGTGGCGCAAAGTAGACAACAACCCATGTCATAAAGCACTCCAGTCAGGCTGCACACTGTGTTCTTAGAAAATGTATTTGATATAGTTCTCAAGATATTTCTCATATATCGCTTTCGAAATATGAAGGCAAGATGTGAACTCATTATTTATGACAAAGCACCTTTTTACAATAAGATATATTTACAATTGCACTTTATTCACATCTGCAAATCATTGTCCACAGAATGTTTTTCTTCCACAGAACAGGAATAGTTGAATACTCATCTTCTCGTGTCCTCGACACTGTATGGATAACTGCATATCATGCTCAAATGTACATTTATTTATAAACGGCGGACAATTATTCAATTTTACGTTGCCGGGGAATCTTAAACTGCCATCGAACCGTCCGCCTCTTTTCCCTGACTTCGGACAAAATCAATCCAGTTACTTCATTGATCCGTATGTATGCGTAAGTAGACGATATTGATCGGGCGGTAAACGGGCACGCGACACGCCAATTAATCCAGCTCTCAGGTATCATTACGCCAATAAACGACGTCGATCTCTGAACTCGAGGTAATCCCCTTATCGACCCAAGACGTCATTCAGTGGCGGAGAAAAGGGGGGCTCCAGGGTCACATCTTATGCCCATCCCCCTCCCCTCACACACATAGGCACACACACACACACACACAAATATATGGGTTTCGAAAAGTGTTATTGTGGTACATGTATAACGTGATCGATTTCGTTATGGTCATGGAAGTAAAGGCCACCGCACACTACACGATTTTCCGTCGCACGACTGACCGATTTGGATCTGAAATAAATCAGCGTGTACGAATTATAAGCTTTTTTTATTTCGGATCCAAGTCGGTCAGTCGTGCGACGGAAAATCGTGAAGTATGCGGTGGCCTTAAGGCAGGGATACGAGTGTCAGTGTGCAGGGGTCAAAAGTGCAGACATTACTACGGCGCGATTAATACATGTTGGGCGGCATGCACCGGTCACGTAAGGTTAGCTCAAAGCCAGCGCACGTGCAATCTGATTGGTAGGCAAGAACCGAACGATTTCGGTTCAACAAAAACGAGCAATTTCAGGGCTTTGAACTTCTAAAGTCCAACAGCTTTGGGGATAAGTTAAAGACCCCTAACATTGAATTTCTGGTCATGCCACTTACTATGAAGTAAGGCAGGGAGACAAATGTCAATACGCAGAGGTCATAATTGAGAATTTCTTCTAAAACTTAGGGAATTACACCAAAAATTAGTCGATACGGGCTCTGCATTTCTGACAACCAACAGCTTCCGGGGTAAGTTGAAGACACTTGACATTGGATTCCTGGTTATGCCACTGATCATAAAGTAAGGTAGGGATACGAGGGTCAGTGTGCAGAGGTCAAAGTGAAGGGTGTCTTTCCGAAACTACGCGGAATTACACCGAAAACTGGTCCATACAGGCTGTGTAATTTCTGATAGCCAACAGCTTCTGGGGTAAGTTGAAAACCCGTTAACATTTTATTTCTAGTCATGCCACTGATTATGATGGAAGACGGGGATACGAAGATCACTTTGTCGTGGTCAGAATGCAGAATTTCTTCCACAACTCTTGGGAATTAAACCAACAACTTGTCGATGCAGAATACGTCCGTGATGCATTTTGTCTATTTTTCTCTTTCATTCGTTGCGTCACGAGCTGTGTGACACAGACGTGCCTACAAAGCCAGAAAGGGCCCAGTTAATTTAGTAGAAAACACACATTTTGAACATTTAGGAGGATGGTTAAGATCCTCTCACCTTTATTTGCAAAATGACTATACAGTGAATATTTCGCTGCTTCACAGAAAAACTTCTTAAAGAGTTACTTAAAGGAAGATGTAGCCAGCAACTAACAGGAATAAGTCAAGAAAAAAAGATATATTGTGACTATTGTGAGAATTGTGATACATGGCGATAAAGACAGCCTAAATAAGGGGTAATGTGTGACATTGACCCTCAGCAAGGCCCTATGAATTAGTAAATTTCTGTTAATATTAAGTCTTTGCTAAATTTTCAGAATAGGAAACTTCATCGGAACCGCTACAGGGGGAGGTGCTTATCGATTCCAAAAGTGAACACATTACTACGGCGCGATTAATACATGTTGGGCGGCATACACCGACCACGTAGGGTCAGCTCAAGGCCAGCGCACGTGCAATCTGATTGGTTGGCAAGAACAAAAAAAATATTTCTTAACTTATTCCTGTTAGTTGATGGCTACATCTTCCTTTCACTTAGAGCATCAGTAAGCATTTGCGATTGTGGTTCTTAGATATCAAGAGCTCATTGAGGAACTTTACATTCTTATTACAGAAAGAAAAGGTTAGGTGACTTTCACGAGAGTGTTCATTTAATATTCCAACAAATGCCTTAGTTTTGTAATGACAAAAACCCAGAAAGTTTAATTTAGTTCCTTACCTTGTCCAAGTATTAGCAGATATGTGGGCGTTACAAACAATATTTGGAGATGTTTCGTAGGTGTGTACTTTACCCTGATTAACACTCCTTATTTTCTATCCCTTTTTAATTATTACCTTGTCAATATTATTCCTTCATATCATAATACATCCCGCAAGGTCTTTTTCAACTGCATTTACCGGTGACGTGGTGGATTATGCAATGACGTTGTGAAGATCAAATGATATAAGTTGTCTGCGCTGACTGATCGCCTTTGGCTAATTTAAGTCTGCGACATCATTTGCAATTCAAAATTGCCAAATATAGAAAAACTTCAAACTTTTTTACCATCACCAAAGGCCATGATCTGATAATCACTTAAATTTGCTACAAACTTTTAGAATTAATCACTAAATATCAAATAAAATGTGCTAAAAACTCTCTGACGTTATTGGATATTTCTGAGTAGTGGCAATATTTTGTATGACAAATTAAAAAGGGAGTCAAAAATTCAATATAAGCCGGTGTGACCTGGCCAGTGGCCATACATCTTAATCCACACAGGTGATCCATGTTAATTCGTTTTGGACAGTTTTTATTTTATATGACATGTGACTACTGTCTATATGGCAATAATGGCACTAATTTAGTTTCAATTCAAAGTACAAGTCGGGTATCTATTAGCTTGACCGTTTAGCAGGAAAACAGGAGGAAAGGATTTAAGGCTTTCCACCTCATGCAGTGGCAGAAAAAAATAAAAAGGTGATAACGGACTCGGAGTCAAATGATAAATTATACAGTCAACGGTCAGTATTTTGCAAATGATTGATTGTAGTGCATGTATTCTGTAAATTCAAACTTACTACTTCCACATCAGGTGTAGAAAGTGTGTTCAAATATATTAACTATAGGCAACGACTTTTCATGGGTATAGTTTTTGGATCCTTCTGAACACAAACTACTTAGGGTAGTAGATTTTATTTGCAATTTGTAAATGGGAACAAACAAGATATTCGTCATCTGGAATAACTTTTTATAAAGATATTTGAAAACTGATATTTAAAAATTATAAATGTTTGATCTGAGAGAAACCACAAACAGTACGAAAGAACGTTTCTTTTCTGAAAATGTTTTTTTTTATGATATGTCGTACGGAGGGAGGGGGAGGGGCAATATTTTGGTGAATTGTGTTAATCTGCATACCTTATTCAAAAAAGGAAGAACCAATTTCCAAAAGGAGTTATATCAATTTTGGAGCCGAATTTTACAAGCAATATACGAAATATTGACTAAATTTGTGTATTCTACATCAATGTTCGCAATATTTTCAAACACGCGTGTACAAATTCGGTGAAAGGGGAAAAAAGATATTTCCTCAAAAGTCACCAAAGCGGGGTTATCGCCTTTAAGAACTGAGTGCTTGGAATGTAAAGTAAAGTGTTTTGCCGTAACGGGATGCATGTTCTAGTCTGAACAATTAGACTAATTATGACGGGATATCTGGAGACCATTCTTACTCTGACATTCAACGGAACCCCTACGCTTTATTAGCTCGCTGAAGGACGGTGAAATTTGGCGCCTCTATTTGTCATCAATGAAAGACTAAACGAGGTCGGGAGTTCAAGTCACAGTAATTATACATTTTTGGGACTCTTTGACTTAGGATTAATGAGCTGTGAACTTGTATATTCACTTCATGGTCAGGTATTCATTCGTTCGTCTGAGTCATGACATCTGATGTCAGTCGATGCTCAATCCGAGGTTGAACTGCTGTCTTTACGAGAACCGTTTCCCAGGTACGTATTTAGGGCTTCCAAGTGAAGCCATTGAATCTTGATAGACAGACAAAAAGTTCTGTGATCAAAGGTCTCAACGCGCAGTCCCATTTCTGTTGCTTACGTCTTTTAATGGGCAAAAATACATGAAAATGCATATAATAATGCTGCGGATTGTCAACACCTGTCTAAGTTCTTCTTTCCTTAGAGACATTTACGAGACCCCAAGGACCCAGACTCTCCGTGGTTAAGCCACAGAGGCTATTTGTCAGTTGTAAGCCTTCGATTGTCCATTCACCGTAACCCATATTTAAGAATCCCCTTGTGATTTTCACACCTGCCATGACCGATATTGATTCTTGTGTGGCGTAACTGAGAAGGGGATAAAATCATATTTTGTCCCCCCGAAAACGAGCGGTAGTAGAATCAAGGGGTATTAATGTATCAAACATCTTCATCCTTTGCAAAGGAGATATTAAGCTTTTCGTGTTCAAATGCAGGCCTGCGCATGCGTAAATTTCGCTCTCGTAAATCGTCTCTTTTTCAGTTGTGTAACGGTCTCTTTGAAAAACGTCTTGCATGCAGCGATGACGTTTAATACTCCATGAGAAATAACCACGTAAAAGAATTCACAATAGACGAGAAACTATTTTTACAGATGCCTCGACAGACTATATCAGCATATTGTATTTTCCAGCTTGAACAAAACTAAATCAATATATTTACTTCCCACGACAAAAATACGCTATGCAGGAATAAAAAGAATAATAATGATGATACAGCATTCATTTCTCACGCATTCACACTTCACCATTGGCAGTACTGTGTTAGAGATTAAGCATATAAACGGCATATTATTAATCATCTCATTGAAGTATAAAGTTGTACTGGATGAGCACGAAAACATTGAATTATTGTAATTGTATTGATTGTTAGCAGCTGAGAGTCATTTTAGTTGCCTCAAAAAATATTTACTGGTAAATTTCAATTGGAATTAATGTATAAAAGCCTTCTTACGTATTTCCAAACCGAGTCTTAAGGCGTTTCTGCTACAACTTTATTAACTTGTTTGAATCCAGAAAACATAAAAAACAAATAAACTCCAGCGTTTGTGATCAACACTACTAAACTATTGGCAGAAAAAATTAGACCTGCTAAGTAAATTTGATATCAGTCATTTTATTTGACATTCTAATTTTCCCCTGTTTTGATTTCCAATAATACTTTTAACCGAGCGTCAGTTATCACTTAAATGTTCAAACTGATTATGATCTGCACCCATTGGCTTTTCTGTAGTTAGTAGCTTATATTGGATTTCTTAACCGTTTACCACAAACTCAACCGTATACTAATACCACTGCTGTGTGAGACGCCAATCACCGTTATAATCTGTGTTTTTACCAAAACGACTCCATCATAAGCGGATATAGCTGTCAAAATAAACTACCACTGGGAATCATACTTCATTCCTAGCATTACGGTAAATATTAAGAAGAAAATGCGAAACAAAACAAACCAAAAATAAGATCAGTAGAAAAAATATATGTTTTTATTTCGACACCATTTCACTTCATCGTTTTAAAGACACTTTTCTTCTGAACTACTTTTCATTCACATGAAGGACAAATACCATTTATATACGAAACTTGTACAAAAGAGACATTTGAAAAAATAGATAGGTCAATATGAAAGCTATCGTGATAAATCATGATTTATAAAAAGCAAGTAAATGCAGACTTTATTTTAGGAATGGTTGTTCTCAGATGCCTCACCAATGCTCGCTGGTTGAGCTGTCCACTCTTTAAGTCTTAACATGCCAGAGAAATTACAGCTCTATGGACATTTTGTGGTGCATATCTGCACCTCCGGCATGTAAGAGTTAAAGAAAGATTTATTTAAACGTCATTGATGACATCTAATAACTAATAAATTTCTTACGTGCTCAAAACGATCGCGTATTTCTCCAGTATGTTAAAGAATATGGACGAAACACGCCCTCTATCTAAAATAAGCGCAATTGTGCACTTTCTAATTAGGCTCGTCCACACAACACCGCCTCACAAACGTTTCAGTACAGCTATTAAAGTAACCGCTAGGCTATTAATAAGTAATTACTCCTGTGTAAGACTCTTCAGCCCCGGTGAGAAGAGTACACTTTATGGTATTGTACTCATTTTGTAGTAGCTTCAATAGGTCTTTAATTGCAGCGCGGTGAATATAAAACTGTGTGAAATGTCGAAGGTTAGGTTGGTAGGTATTTTCATTAATGCAGAACAATGCCGAATGAGTTTGATAAATAACACGAGATATTGAATTTTGGGTTTCCAATTGCGGTTTGTAGATTCAAAAGTTCACTGCATTATTGCCTCGAAGAACAGATGCCTCGTGTGTGCAGGCATTAACGTCATTAATTATTTCTTCTATGGAGGGTTGAATGAAAAGTTACGCATCCATTCACTGTTTCATTAGTGTCGGCACAGGCAAATTTTAAGCTCTCATTAATACCTTTTAGGAAAAAATCGAAATGACAGAATTAATACTCCTGGTATTCCTGTTTGGGATGTTTTTCTCAAGAACGACAGCAAATGACATGAATAAATAAATGATTAAATTAATCAATCAATCAATCAGTCAATAATTGAATGAGTAAACTTTAGGAAAAAGAGAACAAAAAATAAGTTAGAAGAAGAAGGAGGAGAAGAAGGAGGAGGAGAAGAAGAAGAAGAAGAAGAAGAAGAAGAAGAAGAAGAAGAAGAAGAAGAAGAAGAAGTAGAAGAAGAAGAAGAAAAAGAAGAAGAAGAAGAAGATGAGGATGATGATGAAGAAAAAGATGAAGAAGAAGAAAAAAGAAGAAGAAGATGCTGAAGACGAAGATAATATTGATGATTATGTTCTAATTCTTGATATACCAAGTTTGTAATCTGTGCCATACACAAACATACACACACACTTACAAACATACTTACAAAATGTATCTGTCTGTCTTTGTATAAATATATATGATAAAGAGGAATGATTGAGTGTGATAAGAAATAAATAAATAACGCCATAAAAATAAGAAAAATAATAGCCCTGAAAAAGAAAAGTCAATGTTCACACTCGTCATTAGTGGCCGTGGTGTGACAAAAGTGGACAAGTAAAACAAATCAGGTTTCTGAATCGGACATGCGAGAATACATCTGATCATTGCCAAAGATAAAGATATATTTTTATATATCTTGTGCCTTGTCATATATGGATGAGGATAATTATTTTATTACGTCTTTCATTTACAACGTCATGGAAACAAATGTAAACGCATTTACATCAGATATGGTAATCAATAAAGTTGTGAGAAACGTGCATGTGTAGAGGAAAACATAAAAAAATGGCATGTCACAGGTTGTATAATGTAAACTATTGAAGTCGCATATATAAAGGAAATAAACAAAATGGGAGGTAATTTTGTTAATGTCGATATACCATCAATCTTCAGTAGGTATACCTACTGAATTTTTTTTACACCTGTTTCCACGCGTTTGTAAATGAATTTAGATCACCACCACTTTTCCTCTCTCCCCTACCAACCTCATTCCTTACTGGTATTACCGTTAAGAATTGATGCTTTGAAATCACTTAACATGAATACGTTTTAAGATAATCTTGGCGAGAACACATTTGTTTCCGTGATGGTCATGGAACACATGCCTGCCGCAATCATATATACAAACATCAATTACATGGATAAATAAACAATTGCTAGGCGGTTTATTCTGCAAGAGTTAATATGATCTTGACTGGTAAATTGTCGCACAAGGTAGCATCTATCAAGATCGAACATGAAATGTTATCATCATGTTTGTTTTCTGTTTGAAGAATTTCAGTAGATGTACTCAACTGCTAACTTTTCATAGACTTTGATGGGCTTCCGAATAATAAAATATTACTACAAGATTGGATTAAAAAAGGGGATGTATTTGGTGTCAATAATACACCTT